>VZDJ01001247.1:12731994-12863143 GCA_008694505.1 Cyanoderma ruficeps
TTATTTATTTATTTTAGATAATGAGATAATGAGAAGTACTTGCTTACTGTTTAGGATACCCATTTGTAATTTGCTGTATACTTCCTGATGATTGAAAGAGGAAATAGGCTGCCCAGTCAGAGGGTGTTTTTCTGTTTTCTCATCAATTCCATGTTACAGGTGATGGAGGAAATGTTTTATAAAGTTTCACAAATATGTAATTTTACTCCTTGCCAACAGGGAAAGAAAAGGAGCTTGACTGTCAGGAATGTTATCTGCTCTAAAGAAAATAGCCAACTGATAACTGCCTAAAAATTGGTCACTTAAAGTTGAATGGCCAATAAACAGTTATGGTGGAATATGTTTCATTTTAGGACAATATGGAAGGACACAGGAACTCTGTCAGTTGAGAGATTTATTTACTATTGTAGCAAAGATAACTGGAAATTAAATCTGTCACTGAAGTTGCTAAGCTATCCTATACAAAAGCTGTTCTCACCTAATAAATCGTACAAAATGAACTAGAATGAAGTTTGAATCTCAAAAGGGTCATTTCCTCTGGTGAAGTGCTATGATACTTGTTTTATAGCTGGTTGGCCCATTTTCACTCGGAGTGTGAAGTCCAAGAGCTACCAGTAAATATTAAAAGCTGTCATTACTTCCCGTATGGTCTATTCAAGTCCCTACTCCTGGCAATGAAGCAAAGAATACAGTTTAGGCTGAGCTCTCACCCATTCAAAACAACTAGGGATATTAATTTCTATTTTTTCTAAATTTTGGGACGTTGCAAATGAAAACACAACATGAGTATGATTTATTTTAACAAAATTTTTACAGTTACTTTCCTAAAATTGCAGAAATTCAATTGCTGTATGAAATTAGTGTAAATGACAATGGAGAATTGCTTTCCCATATTAGGAATTCATCTCAGAGCTTTTCTAGTTTCTTATGAAAGTTTTGTCAGGTCAATTCTATTCCTGAAAAGTGTTTCATCTGTAATAAAAACCATTTTCTCAGGGAGATATATTTATTTATATATAACCTCTCCAGGTTCACGTTTTTCTTCATGCACAATGATTGATTCAGCAGCAGGGGACAGAAGAAACACATTAAATTTTCAAACTTTTTTTATTTTCCTTGCTTTGTTCAAAAGTCTCTTGAAGTCAGTTGGGAAACACTTTCAATTTAATTTTGGAACACATTCCTAATGTTTCCTCATCACCTTTAGGAAAGGTGTTTGAAGCTGATGAAGAGAGTTCATGTGATGATTCTTTGTGATATAATTTCTAGATTTTTTTAAACAATCCAGTTAGGATTTAGACATTCATGTGAGTTGCCAGATTAGGTAACTGTGTGGGAAATGGATTTGTAGAGAATCCATAAACTGAGAAACTGAGAAACGTTTCTCAGTTTCCCCATCTCTGGGTCAGAAAAGGGCATCATCCAACACAACTGGATACCACCTTGGATATAATTGTGTGTCTGGGGTGTTTGAAGGGAAGAAAATGCAGATTCTGTTACTGAAGTTATGTGAAATAAGTGATACTTCAAAATTTTGCTTGAGCCTGAAGTACTAAAACAACAGCTTGAATCTGGGTTTCCTTTCTTCATATTAATAATGTCTGAAGAGGTTTGCTTATTCTTGGCCTAAACTTTTGAAGTGGAGGGAGTTGAGTGCAAGCAAAGTACATGAGCTTGCTTCAAAATTCAGTCTTAAAACTATAAACATTTAATATGGAGAACTGTGGCTCCTCAGACCTGTCATTTTAAATGTCCTCTTTATTTCTGCATTGCTTCTAGGTGGCTCTGGAGAGAGAGCCTCTTCAAGAACCATCAAAGAGGAAGCAGCCAAGCAAAAAAATTTTGAAATGACAGGTCTGTCCAGCATGTTTGTGGTCTAATGAAATCTGTGGCTTGAGATACTTTGCTTCATACAGTCTCCTCCAATAATATAAGCTTTCAGTTACTGTATGTGCCTCTCAGGGGAGGCCATAATGGGAACACCAGCTGGATTTGGCCATAGAGTCCAAATAAGCCTTTCCAAAATGTAGTATTAAATAGTACCTTTACCTTACTTCCTTTTAGATGGAAATTTTCAGAGTTTAAAAAAAAAAATTAAAAGACAGTAATAGAGCTGGCTTGTCAATTTGGATTTTACTGACTTCCATAGCTCTAAGCATTACTATACCACAAATAATATTTTACATGCTGAATGTACATCCCTGTGGCCAGCGGATATTTATTCACATCACAGAGCTTGGCTCAGTTCACCATACTTGGCAGTCTTCAGTGAAAAAAGACCAAGAACTGGAATAGCAGAAGGGTTGCAGGTCAAGACTTGCTCACTGGCAAAGTGTTGTGAGAAGGTCTGTGCAATGCCTGTCTATTTTATACTACGCTCTCATGCTTCCAGTCCTTTATTTTCATGAATACAAAAATCATCCCAAATGTCAAATATATATACTATGTGTGAATGTCTGTATTATACTTGATGGAAGTTGTCTTGTAGAATGCCAGATACTGAAATTCTTACATAGTCCCAGTGAGGGGATCATTTACAAAGCAAGGTGCCAATTATTACAGCTGTTTTTCTGGGCATTTCACAGGGGTTTCTTTTGTCGACGAAGCTCAAACAGCACACATATTCTTTTACATGTCTAACTGGAGCTATGGAAATTTATGTTAGATACAATTCAATACATAAGCAGAATGTAGATTTCGACTTTATAGATATGTGATGTACCTGAAAGAATTTACTTTCTCTTACTGCTTAAAAAAGAAGGCTTTAAAAAGAGCTTCACTAAAAGGATAGATATAAAATTACTGCATTTCTGATGGTGGGGACAGATTGTCTGTAAAATGAATAATAGAAGGTAAATAAGGTGAATGACCAGATGCATGTGCCATCAGCTGTAATATCTATAGCTTGATGCTATAATAACAGTTTTTACCAAATCTACAAACATTAGTAGGTAATGCAACACGAGAAACTGATTGGTCCTGGCTGCTATTATTGAAATTATGCTATGCCTTTCTGAAGACAGGATTGGAGGGTTTGTGTATTTATCAGTAAGAGACATTTACATTGACACTGACTGACAATGTCCTATTGAGCTTCCCTGAAAAGTTCATTGTGACATTTATTCACACCTAATTAGCACCTCTTGGGATTAATATATCATTTTATCAAGCTAATGCAGCCTTAGTATAAAAAGATGTAAATTCAATATGATAACAACACGTACCTGGATATTTTAATTAATCTGCCTAAACTGAACATGCCAGTCCAAATTTATAATGATCAAGCTTTAAACTCCCTATGGAATTCTCAGAATGTTAATTGGCTATTTTACTAGTGAATGCTCTCCTTGTTGTTCAAATAGTTCCTAGAAGCCCTGTTGACCCTGAAGGCAGGTAAAGTAAGAGGAGAATCTGTATTTTAATACACTTATGGAGTAAATAATACACCAGATTTAAGTATAAATAATATACTAACTATAAATAATATACTAAGTATAAGTAATATTTAACGTAGCTTGGGTAAATCGAAGCAAGAGCTTGTGATATATTTCATCAATTGCTTCTTTATTTAAGGCTCTTTTCTTTACACTGGAACTTTTTATGTAGGTGAGAAAGCCACAAAGAACATTGCTATAAATTGTACTACAGAAATACATTTTCAGAACTATCGAAGGCATTCTTCACAAGGACAGCTCCAAAGAGATTTTCGGACTTAGACTATTGTACCTTTACATCTTATAAAAAGTACTTTGTCTAAGAGATTCTTCCCACTATCCAGTCCATTCTTGCCCATTTCTTTTCACTTGTGTCCCTTTTTTTTTATCCAGATCATATCAATAAAGAAATATGTAGATACTACTCTTTCTTCTTCACAATATGTTGTTGTCTGTATTTCTCATCTGTTTTCAAATAACTAAAATTGTGAAGTGCCAAAAGAAAGCTGAAATGCTCCTCTAATAAATCTTGTCTAATTTTTATAAGATTTTTGTCGATAATATGATTTGCATGGGGAATAATTCACAAGCTGTCAGTATTTCATGAGCTTTGTAAAACATGGCTTTTATAGGTAAAATAAAGCTTATGGGCAAAATTATGTCTGAGTTTCACTATGGATAATATTTCTCAGGTCAACTGGTACTGTGTTCCCTTTCATCAGAGTCTACATCTACACTGAAAATTAGTTCAACACAATAGCTGCAGATCCTGCAGCTTTAGAAGGTTAAAGCTGATCCTTTTGTTTCAATCTTGCTTTGCTAGATGTCCATTGTCTCTGAGCTTGTGATTCAACAAACTGTCAGGATTATATTTGTTTCCTTTGGTTTTGTTATTAGCAAAATAAAAAAAATTGAATTTTCAATATTTGAAGCAAGTATATCAAAAATTTGATTAAGAATGCCTGAAATAGAAAAGATGTTATTTTCACTAGTCCTCCTTCAGTGCAGTGGAACAAGGAGAAGGCAGATTTACAGAAAGTATGCTTTTTCATATAAAACAATGAAAGGCATTACCATTTGTAAAAGGTGCTTCCTTGGAGGATGAGACACCCAGAGTTTAGCCATGTTTAGGAGGACAGTGGCATGTCACATAAGATATTTGGTGAGCACCACTGTTTTGAGCTGCTGTTCTTGATAAGGGAGAGCTGAAAATAATTTGGCACTTGAGAGATATGAGGCTGCACAAGGGATATATGAAAATGTACATTGAAAAGCAAACATGTCCCTTCAGTGGTATTTCAGTGCACGACTGCTATTATAACACTTAATTTTGCTATGCCGTGTTTCAGCTGAGAGCAACTGCCTTGTGAATACATTCTTGGGTCCCGATTGTATCTCACCAACATGTCCTGAATAATGCCACTTCCAATATACTTGCATTTTCAACATAGGACAGCAACAAAAATACACACATTTTACTTTGTTTGCTAGACAGCTGTTTGTTGGTGGTGTACCATCTTCCATTAGGAAAGGATGCCTTTTTCATTCCAGTGTGAAAGTTCAAATCCTATCTTTTTTCAATGATAATAATAAGAACAAACGCCTTGTTCCTTATTCGTACTCTGTCATTTGGTGTTAATGTGTGCGGTTTGAGTGCCGTGAAGTGTAATTTTTTCTAATTGCTCACACTGTAAAAAAACATCTTTAACACTTCAGCTATACATTTAGGCAGCTTTTCTATAATTTAAACAGATTTTATTTCCTTTGTGCTTTTTGGAGTGCATATAGCTGTGAGCAGGAAGGGGACAAATTTTGGGTTTATCTTTCTTGTAAGTTCATTTGAAAGCTTTTCAGTTCAACAGGCTTTACATTTGCAGTGATATACCTGAAAACTGAATTAATCTCTGGAAATCTGTCTATTCTCTGATGCTTTAAGTTGTGGTGTAGAGATGCTTGGTTTTTTTTAAGTAAAACCCAAGAAGTACAATTTAATTGCAATTTTATGCACAAAGAGCAATAATTTTCTTCCTGACTGACAGATTCTAAATGGTTGTCACTTGTAAAGTACATAACTATCACTTTCAGGTAGTTTTGTTTGAGTTAGGTGAGCATTGCAGTTTCTTGTGAAAGTTAGAAAAAAAGATTATATTTGCCTTAAAAACGAAACAACATATACTTCTATCATGGTGAGGGAAGGGATAGAAAATGATGTCACACTGCTAAGTTCATTTTACTGAGTGAACCAACCAAGAGACAGGTGATACCAAAAGTGCTTTTCACATCATAGACATAGATGAAAAAATTTCAGATTAATTCTTTTTTCTGCCTTCAAATTACAACCAAAATATATTGTACAAGCACATTTTATTGAAGCCTGTATTTCCTGACACAAATACCTCAGTTAATAAACCTGTTAATATGCTGTACTTCTGCAAAACTGAGGTATAGCAAAACTTTATTGTGAGCTGGTTATTTTAAGAAAGAAAGTTCATGTCAATATTGTGTGAAGAATTATTAAACTCTTCAGCTCCTTTCTCAGGTGTCTAGCCAAAAAGTAAAAAGTAATGCTGGAAATTTCTTGATGCTTTTCCACCTTCAAATTTTAACATGGACAATATTTTTTTCTTCTTTGAAGATGCTGAAAGAAATGTAGAGAGACTAAGTAATTATGGGGAAGTAATAGAAAATTTCTTGTAAGATTTTTGTGCTATTCTGTGGTTCTTTGCTCAGGTTCTATAAAAATAGTTGTGAAATGGCATGGTAATGGCATAGTGGATTAAAACCTGTGCCAGTAATTCTCCTGATGTGAACAATCACTTTGGCTTCTTCAGTCAAATAATGAGCCTATTTTAAAATTCACTGAAGGAAATCTTAGGGCTTCCAGCATTAGGCTAAAAATAATTGTCAGTGTGAAAAGAAAGGTTGAGAAAAATTGGTTTTCTGTATTGCGAGCGCAGGACTCTTTTGGAAGCAAGATTTTGTAGTACATTTCTCATACTTCATAGTGTGCATCGTTATGAAAGTTTTAGTTTCCTGAGATTAGATGTTAGCCACCATGGGGTCTTATTTTTATTACTCATTTTATCATGTAGGTAACCTAGAGATAATCCAGAGGGCAGAATCTCACTTGTAGGTGTTGTAGATGTATTGACACAGCCACGGTTTTGAAAAGGTCAACAGGATAGGACAGACAAAAGAACATGTTATCTTCATTTGATGTGTGGAGAACAGGGGCAGAGAAAAGGCAAGTTGAAGCCAAAATTTCAGCCATGATGCCAAAGTGATATATGTTCTAATTTTCCAGTATCAAGTGCTGTGGGTAAAAATATTTATAATATTGTGAGTGATTCTCTTAAACCTGTTTTTCTTTTGAAATTCTATGTCGTCTCTCAGGGACATACCATTTTCCACAGATAATTTTATAATGTGAGTTCAGGAAAATCTCTTTGAATTCTTTGTAAAGCAGAGGTCAGATTCAGCAGTTTGATGTACTATCGAAATTCGGCCATATAGATATAACACTAATTGTTTAATTGTCATCTGGATCTGTCTTAAATTACAGAAAAACACAGCTTTATTCTATTCTGTGTTTCCAGGGATTAAGATCTTTTCCTGAATGTGTAATTTTTCAAATTTGCTGATTTGAATGGATCTGTCAATCCCAGGTCCAAATATTTAGGGGGTGTTGAATTTATGTTGAAGTTTTAACAGAGATTAATATTATTTCATGTCCTGTGAGATGAATATTTGCACAGCTGGGCTCCATGTTATTTCTAACATTGCTGGTCTCAGTCTCAGGGTTCAAATTTATCAAAATTTCTGAATTTTTAAGGAAAGAGATTTCATGTGTCTACAAAACAGTTGGGTTTTTGCAGTGAAGCTCTCTAAGAAATCTATTTTATTCAATATAATTGGAATAAAAACCTACCTTTCTTTATCTTAGGAAACTTGAACTGAATTTCCTCAAACTTTCTAAATTTTCTTAAGAAATGTTTTATGCAACTGATGTTAAAATCACCCTTTTTAAAATTTTCATCCCAAATTTAGAAGAAAGATAAATATGACGGAGACAAGACATTTTTATCTTTGACTATACCTGATAGCTTTTAAAAGCCGTTTGATTATTTTTTTTGGCCCTGTGTCTTTTTAGTAAGTAAGTAATAAAATATATATTTGCTCTCTCATCTTGTAGACCATGAGCTGGCATTTTGGATGTAATGTGCATGTTAAACTCATAATCTGTGTGTGCTTGAAAAGATGGCCTTGAAGCTGTTCACCATCTTGAATTAAAATCCTGGAGAATATTTGCTGTGTAATTTCAAGTGTTAAACTCTAAAATGGTTCATTGGAGCAGTCACTGAGAGAATTCAAAGATTGTAAGTCCTTAACATCCTCGGGACTCTTTTCTTTGGTACAAACACATGCTATAGGGCTCTGAGTTTGCCCCTGCCTCAGTGTGGCCCAATGTGGGCTTTAATGATATGAGAGTTATAATCCCATGGCAAAGTACTGTATAAAAATATCCCAAAGGGTTGTTTATCTTCTCCTCCTCCAACACAAAGCATTCAAAATTCACTCCAACTCAATAAGGAAAATGTATTCCTCTTGCCTTTAAGATTCTTGCAAAGTTCTTGCCTTTGTGGCACCCTGTTTGAGAAGACATCAAAAGAAAAGGAAGCAATTATTATAATACACAATACAGCCTAGCATCCAAATCTGTAGATATTAAGTATGTCAGTTGTCTTTTCATAAGCATATAGTGATGCCATTGACATTACAGCTCAGTATAAAAAAGGTAGAATATAAAGAAACTTAAATGGTTTCCTTAAAAAAATGAATCTGGAACTGTTTCTCCTTCTAACTAAATCTCCTGCTGAGAAAAAGAAATTTCCTTAATATGTCAGGCCACTAGACAATATTTTTTTGTATTCATAGGACTTTTGCAAGCCCTGTTTTGTCCTTGGTTGTAATGAAACTGCTTGTGAGTTGACATAGTGTATTTTGGTTTTGCATCAAAGATATAACACATTATAAGAGGTAAGTAAAGTAAACTCGAGTTATCCCTCAGCTTTGAAGGCTTTGTATTAACTGACCAGCTTAGATTACAGAAATTTCATCATCTTATTTTTCCCATTCTCAATGGTTTTCTTAATGAATAAAATGAAAATAAGTAAGCCTTGCAGTGCCACATAGACTGGAGCAGTATTTGCCCAAAATAAATTTAAGTATTGTTATTATGACTGTTATTTTCTGGCTTTATCCTCACCAGTATGGAAACATGATATTTTACCTAACAGGCACGTAAGTCACTATTCAGCAACTGTATTACGGAAAAGTTTGCAGATGCCAAAGCTGTTTTGAATGTAAAGTTCTTGTCCTTCTTTAGTGTTTGTTTGGGATTGGGTTCTTTGCTTTCACCCAAGGTTGAGATAAACTGTAGTTGTGTCCTGGAGCTACTTCACCGGATAGCTAGCTCTCTGACAGCTATCTAAGGAAGGTTCGCAACAATAAACCTCCTGTTGTTCACTGCAAGAAAGAGATGCTCATCTTCATGCAAGAAACTCCTAATGATTTAGGTTTGTGTGAAATATAAGCAGGAAGGGGTGAAAAGATCTTCCCCTCCTGCATTCCAGGAAGACATCAGGTAAAGCAGCAATATGGATGTAACACATTGACTTAGTAGGATGTAAAGCCTCTGCCCTCCACATTCTTGTCTAGTGCCCCTTTGAACTCAAAACAAGCAAACAACACCCCCAGGCAGTTAACAGGAATAGCCTCTGAGTCAGTAGGCCTGCTAAGTTTCTACTTTACTGGAGCTTTGAAAAAGGAAAAGACAAGACAGCCCTCCATGAAAGACTATATTCTTGCAGCCACTCTAGTCAGAGAACAAAGGAAACCTCCTTTTTGTCTAATAAAGACTAAAGGGAGGAAAGAGACAATGTCGCTGCTAGAATTCTCTCACTAATTGCCCAGAAAGTAAGAAAAAACCCCAGACAGTCACAGTTAAGGGGATTAAAAAAAATCTCAGGAAACTAATGAGGAGATAAAAAAATATTTTATAATCATGTTCGCTGAAGGAACCTGGCCCTCTGACATCTCCCAGTGTCTCCTACACTATAAGGGAGAGTTAAGGGACAGCTTCATAGAAAGAAAACTGTTCTGTAATTGTATTTATTGAGAAACTAAATAGATTCCTGCACAGCAGAGGATGTTAGACAGCACGACATTCATCATGCCGTGATACTTTGTCTTTTCTACTGTAATTTTAGTTCCTTTCGTATATTTGAAGGGGAAAATTCTAGCAATATTACAATATATTACAACTTCCACCATTCTTGCAATGGCACCAGCCGAATGCTCTGGAAGAGACTTTCTGAATAAATGAGAACTCTTAAACAAGTTATATCAACATTCTGCTTTGGGGAAATGAATGTAATAAGAGCAATAAAATAACCTCAGATACACTTTGGGAGGCTTATATCAGCAATATTCAGTTTTCATACAACAGTGAAAAACAATCTGCTTTTCAGCAACTTCCCCTGTTATCAGTCTGCAGCAATGACAGCTGCAGCCAGTTGAAATCTTTTCTTCTTAGTGTCCTCATCTAGCTGTAGCTCCAATCCAGACAGTTTCTGGATTTGTGTAAAGAAAACCAAGAGAGAAAAACAGAAAAGAATTCCATCAATCTCAGTCCCAAGACTCCACTTGAATGTAATGGAGGTCATCCAGAATATCAGGCAAAAGCTGGAAGGGATGGGTTTTACAAAGCAAGCACAAGCAAAGAGCTCTCCAGGCTTACTATCATGAAGAACCATACCATTGACTAATCAAGGAGTCAATATTTGTTATTTAAAATATCAAACACTTCTAAGGTTTGATCAAAATTCTTGCTTATGTTTCATCCCTTTGATCTCCTCCTCTAGGGAAATACTGTCTTCCACATTCAACATTTTAACTAAGTCTTTCTACTTTAACACAGAGAAACACATCTTCAAAACTGCAGCCTGATTTCTCAGCAGTTGCATAACAGGTTGCCACACTAATGCAGAGAAAATTTGTTATGTAAATTGATTTAAAAATTTACAAGTTAGCCCATTAACTTCAAGCAGTTCTTTGTGACATCCCTAAAACATGGTCTGCACAGATGGGAAAAATGGTGGAAAATTGATCAGTAGGCCAGAAAAGATTGTTTTGTATTTTTATTCCCTTTCTTTAATTTCAGCATAGTTTAAATGGGTGAATTTTATTTATTATAAAAATCCTGCTTCTGCCTCAGTGATTATTTAGATTTACTATCTGAGCCTTACTGCTTGATGAAGCCAAAGTGAACAAATTGTTTACTGTTCCTTATTCGGAATCCCTTGAAACTTTATCCTAAAGAATTTTTAATGAGAAACATGAAACTTATATGTGCAATTTGTAACTGATTTTGGTGATAACAGCATCGGGCCACAGTACACATGACAACGGGTAAATCGTGTAACCATATGATACACAACTTCATTTTGCACCTTTAGCTTTTTTACCTGCCATATGCCTATGAATCTATCTCTCCCAGGGCTTCCTCTTCAAAACTTGATACAGGTTCACAGACCTGTGAAGATTAAAAGAATGAAATATTCTTTTAGAGTCCTCCTTTCCTCATCCACTGGAGGTGGAATTTTCATTTCATCCAGTATAGGGAAGGGAAGAATCAGTCCAGTGACAGCTTGCTTAGATGTTCAAATGTCATGTCTCTAAATGTGGTTAACGCACATTTAGTCCACAAAATTACAAACTGAAGTCTCAGCCATCAAGAAGGGATGATTCCGAGATGCCTAATGTAACCAGGAATATTCTTCTAAGATGGCACTATTCAGATATATGATTTTAAATCATAATGTACATATGAAAAAAGAAAAAAGATATTTTCTAAAAGTACTACTGGAATAGTCGGCATTCTACAGACAGGAGAATTCAAACTATAATGTCAATCAGTATATTTTGAAAATCCTTCCACTTAATGTTTTGAAGGTTTTCTGTAGCACACCACAATATTGTGTGTTCCATAGCTGTTATGTATAAGATTTTGCTCGCAGTTAAATGTCACGGAGTTTTAATTTTGTAGCAGGGCAGCTATATTGAACTTGGATTTGTGCTCATGTTACAGAAATCTGTATGTGTTTCTCTGAAGAAAATATGTAGTTTATGTTAACACTGAAACACTAATTATCAGAATAAAAGTTATGGTGATTAAGAGCTCATAACAACTCATGTACTTATATAGAAATAAGTATACATTAGTATGTCTACTTATAGTAGTATTTGTTCAACATAGTGTTTTGTATTTAGCACATGACTATAGCAGATGTCTATACAGCAAGAAATACTTCTGACTCTGTCTATAGGAATTCCATGTGTGTGTTTAAAAAAAGAGAATAAAATTTTGTAGTTTTTCTTTCAGTAGCAAGGACTCTTTGTTGTGCTCCATGGCCAATCCCACATAAGTATGGAAAAAATGGCAATTGCAGCTGGACTGAACTTCCAGATGAATAGCTTAGCCAGCTGCGAAGTCATGACCTCATCTGGTTTCCAGAGTCTTGTGTATGACTGATTCTTGTCTGTAAAATGTTTTTTAATCCCTTAAACCATAAAAAATTTAAAAACCACCCAAAACACCAGTATGTCAGGACTGGATGAATACCTTGTTTGTTACATAAAATAGTTGTTATGTAGTATGTCTTAAATGAAAAGTAAATTCCCCTTGACATATAAATAGACCTCTTGCAGACCTGATGGAAAAAGAATTTGGAGAAATAACAATATTAAGCATGCTATGTGCAGGTAGGATTCCATCACAAGAATTTTAATGTGTCCTGAAGTTTGTCTGATAAATAATAAAAAGAAAATATATAGTAACAACAATGTAAAAAATCAGGAAGTTATAATCTCTAGCTCCATGAACCTGACTGTGCAGTGACCTTCATGATTCTAACTGAAATCAAAGTGTCTTGCTTTGTTTCACCCACTTTCGTAGCAATAATATAGACACACTTGTAGACTTTCTAAATAAAGAAATGTGTGAATAATAGAACTGGTTGACTTTGATCAAGAAACTCAGTGTTAGGGCCATTAGTAAATGTTAAGACATGGTTTTGTTTATCATCCTCTTGTTTAAATAAGACACAGCCATGAAGCTTATGGGCTGCAGGATAGCATCAATGGTCTAAGGCTGCCTGTCTTTTTGAGTCCACCAGTCTTGAAATTATGTACATTGTAAGAATTCTAGAAAAAGATTTCTTAAGATTTAAGGTTTAATTCATGCCTTTTGTTCTATTTCAAATGGATGAGCTATTACTCTTCCATCTGAGAGAAAAAGAGGATAATGTACAATCCACAACATATTTAAAAAATGATCCTCTTCAGCCTCCCATTATGCAGAATGGATTATCAGCAGAAACTGTGCACCAGTGAAGTCAAGAGCATTCACAACCCAGAGCTGTGTTTTTGAGTTTTTCAGTAGCATTTTGTGGTCAGACACACTTACACTACTCTAGTCTATTACCTTAAAGACAGAGAGAGTGTACCATATGGTATCCCAAGGATATATATCTCCAAAATTGAAATAATTATTTAAAAGTTTTACCTTAGCATAGATTAATTTATGATATTCATAAACAAAGTTTTGAATAACTACTTTTCAGTGCTATAAACTTTGTCAATAAATTTATTATCATTTGTGGCATCATGAAACACTACAAGATTTCAAAAGACCTGGAAAATGAGAATGTTGGAATTGTAGGATCAAAAGAGGTCAGTTCTTTCTATTCCTTTAGCTTTGAGTTAGGCTTACTCCCATTATTATTAGCAGATCTGTGAAGCTGAATCGAGTCTCATCTCATTTACTGAGCACAAAACTGGGAAAATGCTCTGATAACCTGGCTTCTTCAGTCTCTGCTTTATTATTTTTATTTTAATCCTATAGAAGTAGAAAGAAATCAGGATGAGACAGTGAGCTTTTTTAACAGTGTTGATGTTGCAGGCTGATTTGCTGTCTCAAGTAATTCAGAAATACTGCTGTAAAAATGCAACTTATGTTTAAAAAAGATTAATGCAAAGTTATGTATCCTTCTGCTAAAAAATTTAATACAGCAAAACTGAATGGCACAACATGTAGTGATTGGACCCTGAATTGCCTGTGAAGTTAATGATAGTTCTTATCTCATATGCACTTTACATTATAAGACAGCAATGCTGGTACATTAATTTTGAAGAGAGTAAGATAAAGGTTCTGGAACCTTTATCCAAACCAAAATTTGTGTGAAGTGTTTAATTGCACATGTATTAAAAGCAAATTTTGCCATGAAGTCATGGACTCTGAAGAAGTAATTGACAGTCTGAATTTCACTTCACAAAATCCTTGTCGGAGGATTATGCCCATACATGCTAATAGGCAAGAAATGGAGGTTAGGATCTGTTTGAAATGAAGAAACATGACAAAATAAAAAACGAGTTGTCTTATTGAGAAAAGGAGTAATTTAGGGGGTTTTTTTTCCCTTTTTACTGAGATTCACCTCTCTAAGAGGAAAAATATCTTTTGTGTAAGGATGCAGATAAAATTTCAGTAGAAATAACTTGAAAACTGACCTAGGCACATCTATCAAAGGACTTTATGCTGTATGATAGAATCAAAATAAACAAAATATCAATGTGTAAAGGTTTATTGAAGGCCTTATTGAAAGAAATCAGCTTAAAAATTGCATGCTGACATTCTGTGGTTAAGCAAGTGGATGATGAAGAAGCAGTAACATTTAGTGTGAAAGTAAAAAAAAAAATCAGTAATGCTTTCAGATGACGTGCTGAATTCCATCACACTGAAAAGCTTAGATTTAAAACTTAAAACAATTGAAATTTTCCAACTCTTATTTTAGAATATTTTATATCATTGATACATATTTAATTAGGGATTTGGAAGCCATTAGAGCAAGAAGTAGGAAACAATCTAAACCCTGTTTCCAGAATGTAGGAGTTGTGAGATCTACAGATATAAGTGAAATATTTACTTCTGTTTTTAATCTCCACATGGTATATAACCTATTTCTGAAGTTAAAAACTTGTCCTTATGGCAATTAAATGTAGGAATCTCTATGTTGAAACAACAAATCATTATAAAATGAATTAATTCTTTCATAATGCAGGGTGGAATTCTGTGGTTTTTTGCTATAATAGACTATATCATCTGCCAGATGTGAACATATTGAATTATCTTCATGATGCACTCAGTGTATATATGACAAATGCAAAGAATGTATAGGTTATTGGTATTTTAGCAAAAACCTCTGAATTCAGGACATGTTGAGAAGAAACCTGTGAAACTGAGGTAAACTCTGCCTTGCTTTCCTAGATGAAAAAGATCCATAATCAAGTTCTGAAAAAAAGCACAGAGTCTCAACCACAATGAGGACTTTTGGCATTTAAGAGTCCTCTGGAAAAAGCACTGTGTTCTTTAATTTATTTTTTCTACAGTACTCCATTTTTCTCTCATTTTTTTTAAGGCTCTGTCTGATTGACACTGAATATCCTGTGTTTATGTTGGCTTTGCATGGTGTTGAATGCATGGTACATCTCATTTCCCAATCGCTCTTGGCAAAATTTATGTTCTGAAGTCACATATCAGTCTTGTACATGACAACACAAAAATTAGAAATATTCTTTTCTTGTGTACCTTCTCAGAGAAGGGAGCAGACACATGAAGCAGTGGTAGCTCTTGCTAATAGGCCAACCATAACACACAGTGAGACTCAAAGCAATGTTTGGCTACCTAATTAACCTCCCTTCACTATCCATATTTGAAGGGAACAGTAAAATTAACAAATGTTTTAGGTCAGGTAGGCCTTATTAGTCTTTTAGTATAGGTCAGGTACAGCTGGCTAATTGTGAGAAATGCACTTTAATTGCTGTCAATCTAGTTAGATAGCTGTGTGATAAACCAACTTTTCTTTTCTTACACTTCCATGCTTTAATGCCAGGCTATTTATGCGCCAGTTCCCATCATTGGCCCTTGTGTAATCAGACATTTCTGTGTCTGGATTAATTTTTTAAAAAGAAGCACGGTGGTAATGAGTTTACTGGCAACAATCATATTATTAGAGCAAATTTTTTTCTGCTCAATATATGCTGTAAAGTAAAGCTTTATAGCCCCTTTCTGTTTTTGGTGGCAGACCTCAGTTTGAGATAGAAGGAACACTTGGTGATCTCAGCTGCAAGTACTAAAGAGTGCTTCAAAGCAGGTAGACATGGAAGTCCTGTTTTTTCACTCCACATTGTCACTGGAAAGACAAAGGAGTAGCTGCAAGTATCATTGGAACCAAAGTGAGGAGCAGTTTGAAGAGATGCAAGAATTGCCCAACATTGCAAGTAGCATCCCTAATAGCTTCACCCAAAACCTGTCAGGGTATGGAAATAGGTAATTGAGAGGTGGGTTGAGAGAGGTTAAACATATGTGCTAATAGATTTTGATCTTATAAAGGAGACCAAGAACAGCAACTGAAATGAAGGATCTGGTATGGGCTGAGAGATTCTTGTGACCAGCAGGTCTTGTTTCTTAAGTGTTACAGCTGTTTACTGTTAGCTTTCATATTATGTTTGGCATTTGGTATGATTTTCCTCTACGTAGGAGTCTCATCCTGTCTTTATAGTTACAAAGAAAGCTAGAAATTCGATAATTAGGTTTTAAATCCCATCTGTTTTTTCCCATCCCAACCTAGATGTGTCACTTCCTCAGCTAAAGGTGCTGTCAAGCTCTCCTACTGCATCCATAAACAGGTACAGCTAATGTAACAGCATTCTATTTATATACGTGCACCCGTACATATATATATGCATGTCAGGGCTCAGGCAAAGATTTAGCATGCTTTGTTTTGGCCTTGGCATCTTCGTCAAGCCTGACAACAGAATTGCTAGCTGAAGCCAGTTTTAGTGCATATCTTTTTTAATCTTTTCATAATAGAAGGGATAAAGACTGACAAAAGCATGTGACAGTCTGTGTGAAATTAATAGCTAATTTTGTGATTTGGATGCAAGTCAGAAAATTGGTCAATACTTGTGATACTGTTTACTTTCCTAGTGCATATCTGTATGCCTGTAGGGTGACTGTTCTGTACTGACTTTTTAATCTGCTGTGAGTTTGCTGCCTGTAGGAAGCCACTGTTATTTTGTGCTCCACTCAGGTGCAGCCTGTCCTTGCTGAAGACAGCCCTTCATTTCCCTGTTTAGTTTTGCTTTGTTCCCTTACTCTTAAATATGGAAATATGTATTTTAATTTGAGGCAAGTACACTACTTTACTAGTTTAGTAGCTATGTAAACATTTTATTGTTAACCAAAACGACTTCATATTTCTGCAAAGGTAAGATGTTAAATGTGGACACAGAACTATTTTTTTTTTCACGCATGTATCTTACTGAGAAAAATTATTCTCTTTTGGTGCTCTTTTCACTACTACATATGCAAAAATCCCCTACAGCAAATAAGCTCCTTGTGAGTTATACTTTATCTCAGTAAAGAGAACAATAATCTACCAATTTTATTGGGAAAAATTTGTGGTTGTTTAGAATCAATTAAAAGTATCTTGTGGTTTTCATCTTTCTTATGAGCTAAAAATATATTTTTAGTAACTTACATTATCAGGTTTTGGCCATAGCTAGAGTAGTTATTGGTCAACTATATATAAACATTGAGATTGCTGTTAAAAATTTTTGTCCCCTTAAAATTTGAAAAGCAAATAAAGCTATGTAATTCAGATAGATGAAATAAGGCACTGTTCAGACACTTTACTCCTATTTCAGCTTCATACACATAATACTTGTCTCAGTAAATATTTCAAAGTGAAGTTTAAACTTAAAAGGAAGATAGGTTAAGCATGTGCTCTGAAAGGTATTGAAGTCTCAGTTTGTTTAAGAATTATCCCAATTCTAAAGTAGAATACATTTCCCACTATTAGATAATGGTAAAATGCATATTTTTTCTTCCACTTGGTATTTTGTCCCTTACTACCTACTGTATCACTTTTTTTTTTTTAATATGTTAGAAACAAAGTTATTTCTTTACAGTTCTGTTCCTCCCAAGTGAATGTAATGCTCTGCAGAACTGGGTTTATTGTCACTGTCAGGCTCTAATTTGATCACATAATAAATTCATTTATCTCTACAGTTGGTAAAATAAAACAAATTTAGAAAGACATTTAAGCCTGGAATATTCTATTAAACCTGTCTCCTGGTTTTATCACTTAAAATATCTTCCAAGCAGACAGTTAAAAATAAAGTCGTTCTTTTTGTTTTCATTTAGAATTAAAAATATGTATTCTGTCTCTGAGAGGAATCTTCAGCAGCTCACAGTGATAGGCTAATTCTCTGGGACAGATAATATACTTGAAAATGTCAACCATAATGGAAAAAGGAAAACTCAAAAAAGCAGACGTTGGCCAGAGCTGCTATGAGGGGTCTTATCCTCTCCAAGTTCTTCTACAGCCGCTGGACCTGAGGGAGGAGCATCGTCCTCCTCCCAGGAGTCTGTTCTGTCACCGAGCTGCCATTCATTGGTCATAAACCTCCATGTAAACAGGGCAATGTCATTTCTTTTTGCCGGCCTAAGATAAGTTTTTTATTACTGGAACTCTGCTGGAATGCTTTTCTTTCCTTCTTCCTTAACAGTCTGAAATGTTACAGGATCTGGTTTAAAACTTATTAAAGTTTTGCAGCAGGGGATACCACCTGGGTCTCCCTGATTTTTCTGGCAAAACATTTCTCACTCAGCTGATCAGAAGGTTTCAAAATAATTTTTTTTCCCCTTCTCTCATTGCTTGTCAATCAGAGGCAAAAGGGATTAGTAAACAGCAACTTCTGCCATCAAAATTGTAATTTGAAACTCACATTAGTTGCTAAAGTAAGTTTTCAAATCTGGGTTGTAAGTTGTAGCAAGTTGTTTGAAAATTAAACCTGCAGAAAAATACAGAAAAATATTTCAAAACACTGTTACAAACTTCTCTAACTTTGCAGTAAATGCCCTAATTATCTGATGACGGTAGAAAGTCAGTCTGCATAACACTAAATAACTGATTCCTTGGTCCAGCTGGACTCTCTTCTCTTGGTGAAAGTAGCTTGCCAGACAGTTTGGCAAGTGAGAAGTCTTGGGATGCTGCTCTTTCTTGTGCACGTGACTGTATTTGTGTAACAGTGGCCTGTGTCATACCCTGTGTGCCTTTGAAACAAAGCCACTCTTCTTTTCAAAAGGAATCATGAGAGGTGAATTGAATAAAAGGCCAATCCATTTATAATCCAAATGTGTGCTTAGTTGACCATAGACAGATAATAATGTCTAAAATCTTGGCCACAATGTGACATTTCAGCCATGTATCTCTTGAGGACAGGTCATCAATCCACTGACCTGAACTGAAACTACAATTTTGGGTTCAGACATGAAGTTAGTCTCTAACAGTTGTTTTGAAGACTAAAGGTTAATATCTGCTTTGATTAGTAACAATCAGGAAATTTAAGTAAAAATTGACTATATGAAGAATGTTGTTTACCCATGAAAATATTGAAACAGAAATGTTTAGATACCATGCAACGCTTGCCAATCTTCTTACTAATACAGCTGTCTGAATAGTATTAATCAAATATTACTTATAAGATTCTTTGACATTTAGCAAACCGTGTAAAGCAAACATTGTGAAATAAAAATGATATTGCACAAATGCTTTATTGTTCATCAGAGAACTTTATGTGGCTTAGTGTTAATTTATTTCAGAAAATGTGGTTTTACTTTTAACAAAACATGGCTACTTGGTCTTTCAGATTTTGAGGGTATCTCTTTAAATCTAACTTTACTCATTTGTCCAGTTGCAAAGCAATGAAGACAACAGAGTATTGCTATTGATCATTTAGATCTATGTTTAAGGATTTCACTTAAATTAGTCTTTCCTCAATACCAGCAATTCTTGTGTCTCTTATATAGGCAGGTGCAGAAGATGTATAATTGTTTCATTGGTGTAGGCATTGACATAATGTAATTTTTGTTTTCTTTTAAGTTCTTGTTAAATATAATTAGTGAGGCCATAAAAAGTGGTTCAAAATATCAGAAGGATAAAGTCAACAGTCCACTAACTCAAAAGCTAGTGCCTGGTTTGATCATAGGGTATATTATCCTGGTTTGATCATAGGGTATATTATCCATCTGCAGAGAGAGGTTTTAAAATGCATGATTAAGCTTACTGAGCTTTGTTTTTGCAAATGTAAAATATTTTCCTACCTTCCATGCATGCATGTACACACACACACACACACAAAATGAATAGAATTCATGCAAAACAGATGAATAAGAATTGAATAGGCTTATCTGATGTCCTTTATCCCTTCCAAACCAAAGCCTTGAATTCTCTTGCCAGACAATTGTTGGAGTGTGTTCAGAAAATTGAAATTAAATTTTGGTCTACAGGAAATACTGTATTTTTTTATTCCTCTTTATAGGAAAGCTATTGCACGAAACTGAACATAGATTAGGAGGTGCCACTCTAACTGCTGTAAAAGTAATAGAAAAATGTTTGACTAACCTTGTTTGTATGCAGAACTATAGTGCATATGTGAAATATTTAAAATCTGTTGTAGATACAGTAACTTCTGTAATTAGTAATCCTTGATACAAATATAGTAACATTCAGGAGGTTCACCACTATCATCAAGTTAGGGAAACAACATGATTCTAGTGAGTTTTACAGTATGTGCGCATAACCTGCTTTTCTGTTAATTTGGGACAGGAAAGGTAATCAGAATTCAAATTTGCCAAAACTCACTGTTGGGACTTGCACTTAAAAGCCCTAAAACTTCCATACACCTACACTGTTCTGCCTTTAAAATGGTTGGCAAGTTTAATCACCAACTAGAACTGATTTTGCAGCTCAAAGGGGACCAACGCATGGCTGCAACTTCTTGTCAGATGCCCCTGTGAACAAAGCCTCTGTAGCTCTAAGTTTTAACAGAGTGGAAAATACCCAAATGTGTCTGAAGTAAATGTTTCCAAGTTGTTCTTTCCTAAGCACACGTAATTCAAATAGTTCAATTGTAAATAAACAGACATGGTTAGCTCAGTTCCTCAGTCTGTGCAATATGTGGCAATAACAAAATTATCGGATGTGTTGATCTGATTGTAGCAACAAAGTAGATTTCCCATAACATCTTGTTCTGTGCTTGTTTACTGTATTTCCCATTTCTTTTAAGAGGCTGGAGCTCATTGAAAATGGTACAGCCTTCCAGGAAAGTACATCTTACTTGAGATATGATAAACTTTGTTAGCTTTAGACTATTTGAGGTCATTATTAATTGTTCCTTGGGTAGTTTACAGAAAGAGCTCTAAGGATAAACAGTAGCCTTTTCCAGTAGCTTTTAGCAGTTGGCTTTTCTAACATGCTTTTTCATCCTTTTCCCCCAAATGAACAAAAGAGAATAGTATTTGGACAAGCCCTGATAAATCAATAACTTAGTGCAGTTAGTTACACTTATTTACTGCAGTTAATATTAAGAGCTTGTAGGAGTTTCTTTGTATTTACTTCTTTATTCCCCCATCAGCCATTAAAGAACATTCTCATTTTCCACATGAAAGCTTCAGGAGCAATTTCACAGTGCAAACCCAACAAACTGAACACCACAAGATTAACTGACTCTACTACCTTGCATTGCTAGTTTGACTCTGCCTGTAGGATTTAAATTTGCACAACCCTTCTGAACAAACATAAACTATTTAACTACATCCCAAATGCTTCATAGAGAAACTCTGTTCAATTTCTTCCATTTCTAGATTGCACATCAAAGTAATTTCTTCTAAATTAAATGTTATTTGGTTGTATTAGAATTTCGCTTCAGATTTTAATAAAGTTATTTTAGACTAAAACTATTGAGATGGGTTTAAAAAACCCCAATCCAACTAAGAAGTCTCAAAACACAGAGAATGGAGGTAATATTACACACACATAATACTATCCAAGCATCCTACATTTTTCAGCCCTGCTAGAGCATAAAGAGGTTTGCAACTTTAATCAGATGGTCCAGATAAATAAAAAATATTTTTTCCAGACACTATTTTAATATTTAGTACAACTGATCAAAGATAGAAGAGCTACTCAACCTTCATTTTGTGGAATAACAGCCTGACTCATAATTACCTTTTCAAAGCACCTGTCCTCATGTTGCTATTTCTTAGTCCTGCTCTTTGTGTGGACCAAATGGGATTAAATACAACAGTATTGCCTGCACTATTTAAAGTAACATTTTGCTGTTTGTGTAGGGCTGGAGAGTTATATCCTCTAATGGCCATTTTATTTGTGTCCAAGTCTTCTATGAATTTACCAATCTCTTCCTTGAACTACATGTTTTACTAATCTGAAGATCAAGGCTTCTTTTTCCAACTATTGTGACTTTTAACATTGCATTAGTATTTTTTTGTTGCTGTTTCTGCTGTGCTACTTTGATATTGCCAGGATTCAGTTCAAAAGAATGCTATGAAGCCTTCATTAGGTGAATGTGATACCCAGGCCCTGGGAATTCAGCCAGGAGGAGTCAATTTGTGATATATTCAAATGGGAAAAGTGTAATGCAATACATTCTTTGAATTCACACACAGTACAGCAGACTGCTGAGACGTACAAGGAGACAGTCTGGGCCTAGACTTGGTGGTTGTGTTCAGTAAATTCTTGCTTAATACCTGAATGCTGTTTGTATTAGGTTGGACTCCCAAGGGTGATAAACCATGCTCTAATGTGGCTTCAAGGCAAGACTTTTAAATAATTTTTATATGTCCATATAATGGTAGCAGGGACAGGGTGAGACCAGGGAGCCATGTGGGTCATGTGAGCATGATAGGTGCTCCACTTTGCTCAGCTGGCGGCAGCAGGATGTGTTGAAAGAGTCAACGTTTGACTTGCAAGACATCTCTGAGTATGCACAGGAGTAAAATATGTTGAAAGGCCAATTCTTAATGAAGCATATTGCCAGAAACTTAATGATTATCCTATATAATTCAGTATCCACATTTCAATGAATTATGTCTAAATGATGTCTTAGAAGGGATATAGTCTAATCAAAGGATCAAGAAGTAAGAATCCAGCAATGTTTTAACTGACTAAACAGCTTGATGTAGCTAAACTTATTAGTAACCTGATAAGCATGTGAGTAACTAATTGTAGGTACTTAATTATGAAATGTAAACATTAGCATTTGTCTCACAGTTATCTTTTAAACTGAAGAGATTTCTCTCATAAACATGGGACTGAGTGGAAAGGAAAAAACTCTCTAATCCAGTATCTGTATTTGTGTATAATTTTATCAGATTTAATCTTGTACTAAACCCTGGTACTGTTTATGCTGAAACCTAGTTACTTAAAAACTTTCTTCAAAAGCTGTGGCAAATACATATCAAAGGTGTCCACTTTCCCTAGGCACTCTTTTGTCTGTTTTTGCAGTCCACTTGTATCTGAGAAGTTCCTGGTTGTACCTCTACTTCACTACAGTTGGCTGTTGGTTAGGAAAAAAAGTGTTTGGGTATTTCATTTTATTTTATTTCAGCTGTGATTTCTTTTCTTATCTAATGAAACTGTCTGGGTACCTGCAGAAGCCATGACAATGAAAGACTGTATATTATCAGTTTGGGCCTGTTACATGTGAGTACTCCTGACAGCGTTAGCTTCCTCTGTCATTTTCCACGGTACTCAGTGTCTCCAAATTATTGGAGACACTGTTCCTATCACTCTCAGTTCCTATCCACAGGCATTCCAGGTTCTGGTTTAGTTTTAAAAAACAAGCAGGAATATTCTTAAAGGAAAGTTCTGAAATAACAAACTTGTTTGACTCATGCTTTATCACTTACATATTATGCTTTTTACTCTTGATGGCTCAGCTGCATCTCTGAAATTTATCCTGTTATCAGGATTCAGGTTCCTATGACTCTTAGTGGAAATATGTATATATTTGTTTTAATGTTGGTACTGGTTGTTAAATAATGTTGTTTGAATTTTATACTCAACTATACCATTCAAGACTCTTTACTAAAGTCTTACACTAATACCATCTATATTTGTCTAGATAGATATCTAGAATTGCTACATTTGGATAATTAAGCATCATAATAGTACAAAACACAGCATGTTGGGTCACCTTGCATTGGTGTTTCTAAGGAACAAGGGTGTGCTTTCAGGAGAGTGGACTGTGCTGTTTTTTTCCCACAGGAGATGTGATTCAAAAGTTCTTAGAGAGCTCTAGTCTTCTGTACTAGAGAAATGGAAGAGCACTTGATCATTAGAGATGTTATCCAAAGTTCCTAAAGCATGGCCATAAAAGTTTTAGTATGATAGTTTTGTATAATGCTGATTCATTAAATAATGCCTAATGAAAGGTTAAAAAGGTTGATGCTGTGGGAATGATAATGGAAAAAGCATAAACTAGATATTAGTGCTATGTAGCAGTGTACATAATTCTGTGCTGTAGTTAAAATGTGAATATAAAGGGAGAGGGGAGGAGGGAGGTCATGTAATGAACATCTGAATCAGAACTATAATTTTTGTTTTGAGAAACTATGGACTCTATGAAGAAACACCTGTAATTTTCTGTAGGTTTACATACTGCAGGCTAGTTGCATCTTTAATGGAAATATATGACCTACCTGTCAAAGGTATTGCATCCTGAAAAGGCTCTCTATGCCCACACTTAAAGCACAGGAATGAGAAATTCAACTATGAAAACCAAATATAGAACGTACAAATAAATGCCATAGTGTCTGAGTTCTACTGATGTATCATTTAGCAGGGAAGCAGATCTACTTTCCAGGGAGATGCAGCAACATGTGAATGTTCAGTTCTGATGTAGCTTGCCAAGAATGTAAATATTTTTATATGGTGATATACAATATTAGATCATTCCCTGGATTCTTTCCCCAAACATTTTGCACAAAAAATACACAGTTTTCAAGCACTCATACTGAGATAATACCACGTTTTAAGTACTGGCATTGAAAGGACATGTAGCAAAATATTTTTTACTAAGAAGTGTCATGTGCTGAAATGACCACTGACATGTAAGTGAGACATACCCAATTCCTTTATGTCTTTTTTTCTTAAAGCACTATACTCCCAAGTTCCTTCCTCCCGAGAAATAAAGTGTTCAAATTCTGATGCATTGTCATATACCTCTCCAAGTGTTTTGTGATTTTCAAGGATGTATTGTAAAACACTGAACCGTGGGTGCACTGTCTGATTCTCCAGGGGATGAGAAAGTATTGTTGCTGTGCTTCCACCATAATAAATGCAGTGTAGAAAGCATGTTGTGAATAAAGCAGTGAAAGCAGCTGTGCTTAAAGGTGAGATAAGGGGATATAATCAGTTTAATAAATCATTTTATTGCCTTATACTTTTCATTATGTAAATGCAAAATAATCACAATGTGTAGGAGTCATGACCCTCCAGAATAATCTTAGTGTCTTGACTTCTGCAGATGTATGTCCCTGATGTAGGGAACTGTAAATACCTAAGCAGTTAAACAAAAGCTAGAGGAAAACGGGCATCAGTGTGAATAGAGAGACAGAGTTAGCAAGTGCTATTTGATCTGTGTCCAAGGAAGTGCTGGAATGTGCTGTGAATGAGGCTTGGAAGGCACAAGTGTATTGGATGGGAGGGAAGACCCTTCAAAAGGGCACAAACAGCCCCCAGACTTCAGAATGTGAGCCTGGAGCCCTCTCTACAATGGCTGTCTTAACATCATTCTGATTATGTTACTATGAACTGTTATCTAAAGAGGCGCATTTGTCCCCTTTTCTCCCTATCCTTTAAAACATGGGAATGAGAGTGTAAGTCACTACTGCCCCTTTAGTACAGAGTTATGTTCTGTGTCCTTGCAGAAGTAGCAGATAGCTACCCAGGAAGCCTTTTGGGGCACACTTAATAGAGTTCCACAGAGACGAGTTAGTTACATGATGTGATCCCATCTCATTGTTTGTACCACTTCACTTGCATCAGAAGAAGCTAAAAAGCTGTATTAAGTGAAATAAATGTTCCATGTATGGAATGGCTGTTGATGTCCCAAGGACACTGAAGGACTGAAATAAAAAGATCATGTCTGTTATATAGATGGAAGGAGTGACATGCATTTCATTATTCAGATACCACACAGAATATGGAAAAAGTTTAGGCACTATTTCACTATAAAGAACTTGGTTTGAGAAATTTACTGAAAGCAACTATTTACTGAGGATATCAGTTGCAGCCATCTGGAACTGAGGGTCAAACAGAGCTGATTATTGCCAGCTCAGAATTGGGATTTTCAATAACTTTGCAGCATTGCTGAACTCCTACTGTTTAACCCTAAATGACATTTATTAAGTTTGTGCAGACAGTGGGCTGACAGAGTCACTTCCTCATTATTAAAAGTGCCTTTTTCTAATCTTGCATCATCTCAGTGCTTTATTTAAAACTAAAATCAATATTCATGGTGCAGAGGGCTTTCTTGCCCAACTCTTTCATAAATCTCTTAAGTACTTAGTTTTCAAGTACCTTCCTTCAGTGCAGACAGCAAATATAATACATCTTTGAAAATACAGTCTCAGAGAAATTGCTTCAAGTTCATTAAACTCTAAGAAAGTTCCAAAGTTGTCGTACTGGTTTTTTGCATAATCCCAAACGGGTATTTCTGTCTTGTATATTAAAATCATTGCTGAAAAGAAGCTTTTTTGCTACATTATATGTTAAAATATTAAAAGAACAAAATAAGCAATACTTGTTACATTAGTTATCAACCTACCAGTAATTGTACCGTGCAGCTATCAAGTAATTACAGAACTTGTTACTGGAGTAATATCTTAAAAATAACATAATGGCGATTTCAGCAGTCAAGTGAGAATAAATGAAAGATTAACGAAGAATTATTTCAATTATGTGTGCTGTCCAAAGAATGCTCTGTGTCAGATGTGTGCGTTTAAACCCTGCACAAAATCCTGAAATAACACCCTCTTGTAAAAAGCCAAACCCAGTGAAATATCCTGTAATATATTTCTATCCTAACATTTTAATGCAAAAGAATCCTGTTTCAGTTGCAAAGTTTTTTGTAGTTTAATTTTGAGGCTTTCATCCTTTTTTCCTCTTTTTTTAAAAATTATTATTAAAAGCAGCAGTAAGCTAAAATAAAGCTCTGTATGCATATGTGTAGAAGTTAGGGGATGAAATTGGTATTATTTTAAATTATATATACTCAGGCTAATTGCTCAAAATAAAATCAAAAAGAAAGGATGGAATTTCATATAGAGAAAATGAAAATTCTTAGACCTAGAAGTCTCTGTAATGAATCAGTCAAACTAAGTTAGGAGACAGAAAGATTAAAAGACTGTAGTAAGACCATGCTACAAATGATCAGAACAAGGAATGCTGGGGAAAGAAGACATTTTATAGTAAGGAAGGCATATATGGATAATAACACTATGATGATCTATAGTATTAATTTGAAAACCTTTGAGATGTGTGGAAATAATAGCTGTTGTGGATTGCTGCTTGCTGGATTGTATCAGGAACAATTTAAGCACAAATCTGGCTGTAGCAAAGGTAATGCAAATACCAACCTGAGTAAATAAGAACTGTTGCTACAAAAACACCTGTCTAATCTTGGAACTGAGCTAATTACTACCAAAGAGAGGTGTGATCTCAGCAGCTTTAGCTCTAAAAAGAAACTGATTGACGTGGGGAAATGCATTGGATCAACCTTATCACAGAGAATGAAACATTAAGGCAAAGATGCTCATAAAAGTAGCCAAGGATATTGATATTTTCTTTTATGCCCTTTCTACATTTCCACAAACTGGGATGGGATAGAATCCTTAAGTAGGATAAGGTGTTTGTAGCATAATTCTAAAGTCAGCTGTGTTTGAGAAATTAAGCCTGGTGTTTTGACTCCACCCTTGACTGCAGCTACTCAATAACATCCAGTGGCATCTCCTACCTTTACCTCTGTAAACTTTACAGAGACATTAAGAAAGCCTAAGTATATCTTAGAGATGGTGCATGGTTTTGTGAATTTGGATGGGAATATGAAGGAATAGGATGGTGTCAAAAGGATTAATGCAGAGGAGAAAAAATATCTGACATTTTGTAAAAAAAAGAGACAAAGATCACAGAACAAGTGAAACAGGGAAAGGGGGGATGAAAATGAGAAATAAATTCAAAGGAGGTGGAAGCAGTGAGCCTATTCATAGGCCATAGATAGAAGTTTTTCTCCTCATACTGTGATATAAAGCATTTTTAATGTAACAGTTGCAGAGAAGAGAACAGGGAAGTCCTTGCCAGGTCTCTTGCCCCACATTCTTATAGGAATTTTTGAAGACTCATGCTGAAAAAAATTGATGAGACAAGATAGAACTAAACCATCTAATCAGAAGGGCGGAGCACTTTTCCTGGTATAAATGAACCGTACAGATCTCATTTTCTAGTACCCTTTCCAAGACACACATTATATTGAACATTGCTGGAATAGTGGAAATCTATGGAACCATAGATTTGGCCTATTACAACAGGCTTATTAGCTTACTGAAAAGCTGACAATAAAATGTGATGTCAGGAGACAAGGTGTATCATGTCAACCCTGAATCTTAAGCACAACAGGAAAACATTGAAACAGTAGCAAGGAGTTTATAGAAAAATACCAGCACTGTGTATCAAAGAATGTCAGTGATATAAAATATTTTCTGCAACTTTCTAATACATTTTACTGAATATTTTTTATTTCTCCTTACTGTAGCAAATTACAGGTAGGCAGGTGGTTTTCCAGGACCAATCTTACTATTCACTAGTAACAAAATCAGTCTTTGTTTTTTTTCCCAAGTATTTTTGCTTTATTTCAAATTTATTTTAACTAGACTACTTTATAAAAGCAAGTTGCCAGTTTTAATCTCATTTTTCTTCTGTGAGAAAGAGAGCCATGAATTAATTCAGTGAACCATAGAATATTCCTTGCAGTGAGGCACAGATAAAATTGGGGACAGAATACAGGCCTCCTCAAACTCAGCTCCCCTCCCCTTGCCTGCTTTGTACAATTATTTCAAGGCTGAGTCTGAACACAGCTTGACACAAACAGTCCTATTTGGAATATAATGGAGAGTTTTTCGGGGCATTTAATGAGGCAACATGACATGGAAGTTGTGCTCTTCAAAAAAGATTCCTGTCAGTGGCTTGCACCATGCCAGCACAGATGTTCAGCAGAGTAGCAGTGAGATGTTCACCAGAGTTCTGAGCTCTGTCTAGCAGCTCCTCTCCAAATGTGTAAGCTCCTGCAGCTTGTCCATTATGTTCCTGTTTGGCAGAAAGGCGACTGCTGCTGTGCTGACACACATCACTGAGCTTTGTGCTGTGGGTCTGCCATTTGTGTGCAGACACGCTTATCTGGAATCAGCACGGGCATCTATCAGACCTGGGGAGGGCTGCTTTTTTTTTTCTTTTTTTTTTCTTCTTTTTTTTCTTCCTTCCTTTGCCCTTTTTTTTTTTTAATGCTTTTTCTTCTCCCGAGCTGATATATTCCTTTCTGTTACTGAGATTTTGTAAGAAACAGAGATAATAGCAAAATTCAACAAGTGAGGACAAAGCTGCAAAAGACATGTATAAACCCCAATACACAGATATTGGATTTTGAGTTGTTTTTTTTCCCCTCACTCCCCTTTTGTAATCAGTTGAAATACAGGTTTCAGTTTATGTACTGCAGGAGTTGTGGTAGCTTGTTTCTACTTTCTTTAAGCAGTCAGTCATTTTATTTCAGGGACATGTTTTGGTGCATACCCTCAGTAGCAGTCATTTGGTGGCGTAGAGGTGTGGTGATTGTTTGCTGGGGATGGGGTGGAGTAGGTGGTGCTTTTAATGGAGGGGGAAGGATTTGAGTATTAGGAAAGATTTGCACTACAATTTCTTTATCAGCAGGTGCCCTGTGGCATGTTAGAAAATCCTGGAAAATGGGATAGCTAGTTTGGTATGTAGAACATGGACACAGAAGGGAAAAAGTGATTTTTGCACATCTCTTGAATCTTCATGCTTCTTCCAGTGGGAATGATATTGGTAAAACACTGGATTAAATTTTCAAATGTGCTGACTATCTAGTGACTGTTAACATCAAGTTATCTCAGGGCAGTTCAAAAGTTGACTTCAAGTTATCTTGGGGTAGGATCTTCCTTTTCAAGACAAGCTGCCTTTAAATCTTTGTGTTGTCTCTACTCACATGTTTCAGTCCAGAAGGATGTATATTTTAATAAACAAACTATATGTGCTAGTACTGTATTTCACTATTTACACATTTTTAATCCTTTTTCTTATTTTATTTGCTGAGTTACTGTTGGATGATCAGTTTAGTTCTTAAATGCAATTTAATATGTGCAAGCTATCTACTTTGTAACTTCAGAAAGAGTAGCTGCATCCATAATTCAGTTATGTAAGTAATTGTAAAGTTATTGTAAGTAATATACTGAAATAAATGTAATATAAGGTGGAGAGACTAGATGTACTTTGAGTATGCAGTGAACAGAACACCCATTTGAACATAACACGCAAGTCCTCTTCTGTTCTGCATGTCACGCTCCCTGAATTTTGTACAGACTCCTTTGAATCAATCCATAATATCTATATATAATTTTAAGAAAAATGTCCTTAAAATTTGTGGCAGTGAACAACTGGCAGTGCTAATTTGTCATACAGAATGAAGTAGTAACTGATGTATTGCCCAAGCCCTCAATAGCTGTCTGAGCAAAAGCAGTGGCTCTGTGAGAGGTGTACTGTACTTTTCATCACAATGTTCTGTCTTAGTCAAAGTACTAAGGATAAATGATACAGCGTTTATACTAATTTCGATGTGTCTCTGATATTCATTGCTATTTCAAATATGTTTTCAGGAAAAATTACAAGAATTGTTATTTTAATCTTCATGCATTGACACAAATAATATTAATGTAAATCAGAGTTGGAATTCGACATGAGAGACTTCCTTCTTTCCATTTTATGAAATTTTGGATACTCAGTCAGGAGGAAGAAACACTGCTCTTGATCATGTGTCATAAATAATGTATTAAATGTTAAAATAAATACTTACAGGAAAATATTTTAAATACCAGTACATTAAAATATATTTGAACAAATTATTTATCTAGAAACTTGGAATTATGTTTAATAGCCTTCTTAAAGAGCTCTCTGTTGTAAGCTGTTTGCCTCAGTTTACCTGTAGTTAATACGTGTGAGTCACCTTGGTTATTATCCTTACATTGAATATGATTCAGTACTGTTGATTTCTGTATTGTTGCAAAAGTAACTGTCCTTGATAGATACATCAGCCATCATGACACAAAAGAGAGATGATAAAACTTTCAGGCAAAAATATCTTCTTTGCAAACTGATGTGTTTTGTAGCTAAAAGCATTTAAATTTATATAGTGCTGGTTGCAGCCTCTTATGGAGAAACAGATAGTGCAGATGTGGAAACCTACTTCCTGTCTTTGCTGGCCAAATATTTTGGGAGTTTTTGTTTTGTTTGTCCTGGTTTTGTTTGCTTGAAATTTTTGGTATTTATTATTACTTACAGCCTTAAAAATAGCATTAGTACTTCTAAACTTGTCCAGGTAGTTGTCACGCAGTTTTTGTGACACCTTTTGGATGGGAAACTATTGTATTCAGGTGGTTGCTAAGAGTAAGTTTATCCAGAATTAGGATTTAAATAACTGGGGAATTATGGGAGAGGTTATGCCATTTTTGAGTAAACTGGTTTAATAAAAATCTAACCTCTACTATTTATTTTAAATTGTTTGATAATGAGTACAGTAGCAGGGCCTAGAAATACACTGCTACTGATATCAGACCTGTCTATGTTAACTTTTGCCAATTCAAATTTGTATCTTTCTTTTGAATATATACTGCATCCAGAGACAGGAATTTTCTGATTGATGTCCTATATTTTTTTGATAAAAACCAGAAAGGAACACAAAGCAGAAATGTAGCTGGAGAAAACACAAGCGTCCAAAAACCTTAGACTAAATGTTTGTCTATCTAAAATTACATATCTAAGCATTTGTATTTAGGATCTCCAAAAAAGACCTCTGCCTTATGCTGAAATTAAACATTAATTAATTAAACATAATATAGGCAGAAATATTTGCTATCAAGAACAGTATCTGTGGTCAGAGTCTTTTGTTTTATGTTTAGTTAAAACCAAAATAAAACCTCTGGGTAACAATCAGCCTGTCTCCCCCATCTATTACGGGTACTGCTCTGATGACTTTTCAGCACAACTACAGTTACTGAGTTTGTGGGTATTGAAGTCAGCAGGCAGAGGCAGTTGTAATGAATATCATAACATTTTATTATTGATGTATCAATTTGAAACATGGTGAGAAATGTAGGTGAGGAAAGTTAAATTAGTGAAAAGCTGCCTTTATATTATGTATCTAACACTGAAATATTTTGTGGGAAGGAGAAAGAGACAATGAAAAAACTGGTCCAAAATGGCAATGAAAGTGATTAAGGGCCTGGATTTACTCCTAGACAGAACACAATAAAAGAATAAGGGAAAAAATAATAGTTCAGGAAGAAAATGAATGAGAAGATACATGGTAGAGGTTTGTGCAAGATGGCGGTATGACTGATGATACACTGTTTGCTCAAGGTTGTGCTTTCCAATGTTAAAAGAACGTGCTTTAAAAAGAAATATAAGTGTAAAAACATATACTTTTTCTGCATGGTAGATAATGAGGTCATGATGTATAATTAAACTCAAGAGCTTAATAGGTTTGGGTTCTGGTTTGTTTGGCTATGCTTCTTTAGAAATTTGTTTAACACCAATTTCTACATTAACATGGTGGGAGGGGTGTGTGTGAGAATTATAATGGAATTAATTGTGCCTGATCCATTGGAAAATAAGCTGCTTTTCTGATTGAGTAGGGAATAATGTATAACATGACTGCAAACTAATGCGTTAAGTTAAAAGACAGGTAGATATGTTAATCTTTTATTTTACTTTTTTTTATATTTGGCACCTGTAGTTACCCTTGGTTTTTCCACAGTAAGGGACTGGAACAAGAAAAAGCTCACATCATCTCCGTGTCTGAGAAACACTAAACAGTCAGGAGCTGGCATATGACCAGGAATCCCATTATTTGTCGGCTAACATCTGTAACCTTTGTTTCAGACTTCTCTGTCTGATGAGTTTTGCAGCCACAATTAGTGGCCTCAGCAACTCATGCTGTGTGGATAGGGGCACTGAGTTCAGCAGTGCAACAATCTACACTGCATCGTCATATCATCTTGGTTAGAGACCCCTTGCCGATAATACTGAGTGGTTTTTTTATTTCAAGGGTAGCATATATGCTGGTCAGGGGATTGGGGAAAAAGGTGAGGACCTGGTGAAACTGTGCAATCAGATGGAAAAATATTATATCTACCTAGCACGATGGTGTTGAAAAAAAGAAACCTTAATATCAAAATTCTGGTATGTACAGTGGCTACATAGAGTTTAAATGTTTTTCTTAATATATGTATGTGTATATATATTCATTTAGCACAATGTGAAGCTCAGGGTTCCTACTTTGCCTTCTCTGTTTCCTTGGGACTTGGCAAAGTAACACGAGACTGCTCCACTTGGGAGTAGATATCTGTTTTTGAGGGATGGACAGAAAAGCTAATTAGTTAAGGCATTTCCTGGGATAAGGCTGCTGAAGGCAAGTCAAACTGCCTGTCCAGGACACTAGGTAAGAGATGACCAAATATCTGTAGCTCATGGCTCACTCTTTCTCTGCTAGAACTGGGCTAATTACGGCTGCAAGAGATGGGGCAAGGAAGGGTAGGAGTGGTTGCCTTTCCTTCCCACTCTGCTCTACACTGTGCCTATTTCTCTAACAATAGCAGGAAAGGGACCCTCTCTCCCATTTCCATTCCTTCCTTTTCTGGGAGACAATAGTCCAGCCTCAATCATGGTTTTGTGCAGAGAAGCCTTGAGCCAGCTCTGTCCTAGAAGATTTATGGTTGTGTTTTTAGACTCCAGATTATCTCTTGATCTTCTGGACTCTTAACCAGAGTTCAGTAATTTGGAGCAAGAGAAGGAAGACCTGTGCCATGCTCCTGCTGACAAATCTTATTGTAATGTCTTCCTTTACCAGTACAAGTTCTTTTCTTATGAAGAGACTTTACTGAAAAGGGAGAGATTCTGTTTATTTAGCTCTTGCTCTTCATGACAGTGATTTGGTGGGTAAATTGGTAATTTTCCTAAGTGCATGATAATAAAGTGGTGTCACAGTGTCAGGAAAGAAATATTTTTTTTTTACTGAAAAGTCCAAAGATTGGAGTTCCAAATATGGAGTAACTACTCCATGGTACTCCATTGTCATCTTTTACAATCTTATCTGTACACCATTGAGATAATGGTGCTTTTTGGTTTTATTCTTGAGTTGGTCATAGTGATAGAATGTCATCCATCATTTCCAAGTCAGGCTGCCCAGGTTCTCTTGAACACCTGGATTCAAATCTGGCTTGTTATTGCAAGTGGAAATTGGATGCATCAAAGTATCTACTGATTACTCTTCAATTTTTTCATATCTGCTTTTATGAAGAGGACTTTTCTACTGATATAATTTCAACCTGAAACCAGGTTTTTTTGTGCTTTAGTAGAATGTCTCTTCCTTTTCCACATGTAGCTGCATTGTATTGATAGGGTAAAGTGATGGAGAATCAGAACTGTTATTTTTAACTAAAAGGTGGACTGGGTTTTTTGTGAGCATAAGCAGGGTTCACTCTCACACTGCTGGTACCTTTACAGATGTTTACTTCTGTTTTTCATCTTTGAACCCCCAAACTCGTTGATTTAAATTTTGCTTGAGTTGCAATCTGGCCCTTCAGATTCCCCAGTAATTTACACTTTATCCCTGTGTGTAATTTACATTCTTGGCATCATGTTTGGAAGATTACTTTGTGCTGTCATCCAGGAACATCTTCCTGTTCCAATCTGGTATGATGTACATCTCTACTGAAAAGAACAAGGGAAGGAAGTCTCCCTCAGATAGGAATTGTTATATGGCTGCCTGTGCTGTCCTTGTGTTGATAGCCAGATATGTTCTTTCTCCTGAAATACAACCCAGGAAATTGCTCATTTTGTTGCAAAACTGATAGTGTTTTCCATAGTGATAAAAGGATTTAACAGAGGATTTCCTTTTTTCTTTTTTTGCCTTCCCCCACTATGGCTACAGCTGCATTTGACTTATAATTTTTGGTTCCTGGTAGGATGACACAAGATGATCAATTTGCACTTTTATGTCATGCAGTGATATGTAAAACCTCATTTTGAAACAAAAAGCTGCTTTTCCAGCAGTCAGTAGGAACCCAGTTCAAAGTTGAGTTATCCTTCTCATGTAGAGAGAGCACTTGGTAGTCCAGACAGAATGGAGATTCTAATGGTATATTTAGTGGAAGCCAAGAGGGAATGTTTAAGCAGAGATTATCACTAACTAAATTAAAGACTGATAATTTAATTTTGCTTCCAAAGAAAGATGATGAGAGTTGCATCCTTCCTCTCTGGCATTGGTTGGGAAAAATGCTCATAATATAAATGATATCCTGGAATTGGAGAAGTGTCCCCCACAGTATTCCTTTCATTTTGTTGATTAGAGAGCAGCAACGTGTGGAAGTGACAGTTCAACCATCAGGGTATGTTCATGACTAAGATACGTTAAATAGATCTTCATGTTAATACTGCCTCTTCTGTAATTCCACATAAAGAGATCACAAAATGTCTCACATCTTTTAGCTATACACAGAACATCAGAAGGAATATCCTAACAATAAGTTCGGAATTTTTTTACTGCTGCCAGGTTACAAAAAAGCATTTTAAAAACCAGCTGTACTTTCAATGCATACACATGTAATGATTTATCATAGATTGCTTTGTGGCATTTATCCCCTCCAATACTAATCAGCCAGAATAGTGAGTGTCGTTATAGCCATTTCACAGATAATGAATCTGGACTTTGATATAGTATGGTTCAGCTTTAGAAGTCAGTGACTGATCAGTCACAGGGCAGGTTTATGGAGAAGCTAGGAGACACTGCACCCAAAGATAATCCTTCCAAAATGAGAGCTTTGTAAGTGGCAGTTCTTAACATGTTTTTAAGTTATAACCTATTTCAGTGTATCCAAAAAAAAAACCCCCAAAACATTGAGCTGACAAATGGCAGGTCACAAATGAAATTAAAAACTCATTTGTTTCTTCCTTCTTGGAAACGACATAGTAACCTCCTTGACATTGCAATGATGAGCACAATGTAAAGACAGAAACACCCGACTGAATTTAGAAAGTGAATCACTGCCTGCTTTACTGTGACTTCTGTGGTTTTCTTAAAAAAAACAGCAGCTGAGATGTATGGGTGTGAGAACTTAAGGCAGGGGAGGGGAGCTTAGAAGAGAACTTTCATCAGTTTTAGAAAGAAAACTTGCAATTAGCTTCATGGCTTCCTGTGTACTGGAGTGCTTGAAGATGGCAAGAGTCTTGAATCTTCCTTGGGAGTTCAATAACACAGAGAAGACTTTCAAATATAGGTTATATACAAGATATAGTCACCTACTCACATTCAACAAGTACGTGCCTAAAAAATCCTGGTGGGGTGACAAACAGGGCAATTGTGCCTTCTCCCACGTCTGATGTGACTTAAAGATCCATATACCAACCAAGGAAAATCTTGCAGTGCATTCACAGATCTGTAGGCAGTCAAAGTAAATCACAGTGTGGGTGTCATTGAAGAGCCTGAACAAAAGCCCTTGATCAGCTACACTGTTTTTTCTACAGTAATTGTAGTGTCTGGGTATTTTTTCAGGGGTATACACAAATAAAGCACTACTATAATCCACAGATAACACAGCTATTATCACAGCATGGACATTTAAGTCCCACATTTAAAAAGCATGCAATTGTTATTTTAGCCCCTAAAAACCCCAAAAAAACAACAAAACAAACCAAAACAACTGACTATCATGTTGGTAAATCTGGTTTCATCAAATTTAAGAATAAGCACACAGAACAGAATCGGAAATGCAGAGATATCAACCATGGAAATGTGTGTGACCGAAGTATCTGTACTCAACAGATGCTTTAAAATGGTCATGAAGGGAATGACACTGCTGTTGCATGTGTGCCTGGCTGCCCATCAGACATATCTGACAATTACACTCAGGGAAGACACAACACAAAAGAGAACTGGGAGTAAAGGAAGTCATATTGCTGGGACAGAGGCCAATGAAAGAAAAACGTTTGCTGTGCTGCCTCCTCCTCTTCCTCCCCAGACCACTAGATAAAGGAGATGGTTTATAATCATGAGGGATGGACAGTCAGAGGGTTTTGGGGTGGGATGTTTCTTTTTCTCTCTCTGTCTCTTTTTTTTTTTTTTGTATGTGTGTGTGTCTGATTAAAAGAGTGAGAGTACAAGAAGTCATGTATTGTCTGTGAGTCAAAGTAGATTACAAAGGACAGAGAACACAAAAGGAAAATGGAGCTAAAAAAGCTATTAGTTGTCCTTTTTTTTTTCCCCTCTAAAAAGCTTAAGAGGGAGCAGAAAAATTTATTCTCTAAAAGGAATATAAATGAAGACATTTGCAGTTTCTGGGTCAGCACAAAGGCTGCTCAGCTGATAGTTGTACAGCCACCCTTGCAGGAGATCAAATTTGGGATTGACCTCAAGAATTTTTCTCCCTTGACCTTCCAGGCAGAGGTGTGCAACCTGGGAAGAGGGGTTTTGCACTGTGCAATCCCACACAACTTGTATGGGAATTACACAGACACTGAGATGAAGAGTAAGTCTTTTAATGAGGTTGTTTGCTTTGCTATTTAGAGGCAACGTGTACATAGCTGCTGGACTGATAGTGCTGACTTTAAAAACTGGGTAGATTAACAATTATTTGGATTGTCGAGTAACTGTAGCAAAAACAAAGTAGGAAAGGCTTTATAGTCTCATTCTTCTGAATCTCTTGGGGTTTTTTGAGTGATTTTAGTCAAACGGGTTGATTGGGATAGCACAGATTGCTCTGCCAACAGCCTCCTCCAAGCATGCAAACCTCCCCTGTAGTCCTCAGAGGAGCTGTATAGCATAGGAAAGTTGTGATTTATCGTATACTGAGGATCCTGCACTGCAAGGCAGTTGTGACCTTCTGTTCTGTAATTTCCAGCTTTGGTTGGTCAGCAGATTAAAAGGCTGAATTTGGACCATGTGAAGGTCAGGAAAACAAGCTACCCTCCTTGAATTTAAACTGGGTGCGAAGATACTAAAATACATAAATACCTAGTGAAATAAAAAGAATATTTTCTGAGAAAAATAAAGCTCTACTAATATATACACTTCTGAGAAACTTCATCTTTGTAACTATTTTTCCAGTTCTTTAGAGTCTGACATTGTAGCAGTGGTGGAGTGAAATAATTATAACACCTGCTGGGGCTGGAAAGCTAGTTTTAATAGACTATTTCTTTTAGCTTGCTAGGTTTAAAATGGACTACATCTTTCCCCAGATCAGAATGAAATACTAACCTCTGCTTTATGGAGAGGTCTGTGAAAATAAAACAAATACGAACAATCCCTACCACTTCAGTAAATTCTTATATAAAGCACCAAGTGACCCAAAAAAGTCAGTGAGGAAATTATTTTTTCTATTGGCTGCAAAGGCCAAACAGAGTCTAGAGTGTGTGGTTAATACCACCCACTGTGCTGAGCATCAACTCTTTTGTCTTATGATACAGTTTGTCCTCAATATCAGACTTTAGACTTCTTTCACACTTGCTTCTTGCCTGGCTTCTAACTGGAGGGTATCACTTCATTAGCATTTGAAAATAGTCTCTCCAAAGTTGCTAGATCTTCTCATCCAGATTCAGTATTAAAAAAGAATATTTTGGCAAATCCTGAGTTTCATTCTACTACCTCAACAAGAAATAAATATTTCAGGCTTTCTTTTGCTGTTTTGGGTACTATATTTTGAAGCTAAATTACTTCAGCATAAATCTTCTTGAACTAGGTTATGTAGGGTATCTCCATTTGCTTGGTAGATAGGCTGGGACTTTTTTCCTCTCCAAATGTCAGAGTATTGTTGGTTGGCAGAGAGTGTCATTGCTTGCTACAGTTAGAAACCAGTCGACAAGAGCTACCAGGCAATGGAGGTACATCCTGTGGTCCTGTACCACTGGGCATCTATAAAAAGTAGAGAACTCCATCTAAAACTTTTTTATTTAATTTGAGGAGTGTGTGAGTTTGTTTGTTTATTTCCCCACAAAGCACTTGTATACTACCATTAGATTTGCTTTTAGCATTATAGGGTTAACCCTGCAAGGATAACTGGGCATGGTTAGCCGAGCTTTACTGTCCTCTCATATGGGAACATAACAAGCAGAGCAAAGCTGAATGTTGGTACTGCTAGGAAAACGTGTTATGTACATGTGTCTCACAGACTCACACAATAGGAGACACATGGAGTAAATCATCTTGAAGAATCAGAGCCTTTGTAGGATAAGTAATTGCTTCATCTTAAGCGGCATCCAGATGTGCAGCCCACAGTGTTGGCTGGGACTTCACTCTTTTACCAGAGCCTGGTGAGAAGAATAAGATCTTCCTAGTACAAATGTAGCCACATTTAGCCACATTTTTCTCGCTTGAAACAAGATTGCTCTAATCTGTTTTGCATGTGGCTGCGGCCTGAGATCACTTAGAAAGAGAAATTAATGCAGAATGTCACAACTCAGTCTGTCATTCTCCAGTGAGATTGCTTTACGCTGGTGCTCAGGTCCTGCTGTCACTTTCAGTAACTATTTGAGTAAAGTTGTTGGTCTTCAATTCCCTGCGCTAAGAGGTTGCTATTAGGAGCAGTGGCTGTGGTAGCTCAGAGGTGCTGCCCATGAAGGTGCTGCAGTTCTGGATTTCAGCCCCTTTCTCTGGGGAAAGAAAAAGGAAGAAACTCCAACATTATTGTTATAAAATGTACTTACTGTACAGTTTATTCCTATTACTTCCTATGAGGCGTGGAGTCTTTCTGTTTTGCTCTTAACAGTGTGGTTGTTACCTAAATATGATCAGCAATGACAGGGAAATTGCTTGTACCTTCTTATTGAGTAATTTTCGCCTTGAGTGTGCTCTGTTGCTGTGCCTTAGCATGTAGGAGTTCCAGGATGTGAGCTGCATTTTGCTACCTCTTTTCCCCAAACTACAAAGTCTGGACAACTTTAACCTAAACACAGCCTTGTGGTTAAAAAAAAAATTATATATATATTTAAAATAACAGTGGGGAAAGGATTGTGTATATTGCTCTGAAACTCTATAAGAAAATGTTCACCTTTCTCCTCTTCAGAAATTTGAAACAAATGAGTCTGTCAGGGGACACAGATGGAGATATTGGCTCTGCTCAAAGGACAAAGAAATCTTTCCATTTAATGTATGGGTATGCAGCCTTACAGAGGAAGAATTTATCTTCACAGTACTTTATAGGTACCACTAAACTGGGATTAGGCAAATTTTTTGAAACCATTTTAATGTTTTGCAGAAAACCCTCATTCCCTTGCACTTTTGGTAAGTGTAATGATTTGCCTATCTGTAGGACCACCCAAACATGTAAAGAGGAAGCAGAAATTTCTCTCCAGGTCTCCTGGGCACAACAGAAACACCCAAGTGGGTCTCCTTTCAAGGCTCCATAAGGTTGTGAGGAAATGGAGTAGGAGTCAAATGTACAATCCCCATTATTTCACTACTGACTTTGCAATGGACAATTTGTCCTGGCAAATGCATTTGTTTGCTGAAAATCTGCTGCTATATTGCTATTTCCTTTTCCATAATGAGATCAATGCATCTTGTCCTTATGATGCAGGATTAGGTAGTATTTAGTTGCCATTCACCTAAAAGGGTGTTTTGACATAAATTATATTTGATGTTAATTGAATTATGAAATTTGAGCTCATTATATTGAAAATTTGTGATCTGTGCTACATATAATGTTTGCACAGAATTAAGGAATTGGTATTAAATACTTACCACCTTTGATGTGTTTATTATCAGTTATATCCTTAATTATTACTTTCTGTCAAGATGGGCTTTATGAATAACTGTAAGGTAGAGTTCAGAAGTTATATTTCTGGGTTGTTTATTTAAACTTGCATATATTCAGTAGTGTTTGGAAAATTGGTGTCTGATTGTGTATTTCTTCCAAAAAATTTATTTGAACAGATTAAGGGAAGAAGTAGTAATTAGTTTAATAATAAAATGTGGAAGTTTTTTAAAATCTCTCAATTGAAAACAAACAATTTCAAAGCATTTGCTATGAAAATGGTGAATATATATGAGACATCATGTGTACAGCTCAAGAGATATTTTCACATCTATGATGCTGAGGAAAAAATAAAGAATAGATTCAGATCAAAAAGAAGAAGCAGGAGCCCAGGTTTTGACTTCCATATTTTCAAAAGATATGCAACTGGCAATGTTTGTGCATGCTGTCTGATCATTTATGCTAGTAAAGAAGAGACTGGCAAGATCAAAAGCTGAAAAGTCCATCTAAGCTCTGTTAAGACCACGTGTCTGAGAGCAAGACTTCATGGAGGAGTGAAAGATAAGCAATTTCAACTTTCTTTATCTGAGGAAACTCTTCAGGAAACTCAGATGATTCCTCAGTCTGCAAATGTCCCTTTTAATATGAAAATTAAATCCTTACTGAAATTTGACCATAATGAAATTAAGAGATGGCTCCTGTTCCTGGCTCCTTATGCTGGTTTAATCAAAGAAAGCAGAGAGATCAATTAATTCATTTTACTGTGAGGCAAAATGTGTAGATTTGAATGTGACCTCATGGCAAAGGCTCAGCAGAGAAAGAGGTGAGCTGCTGCACACCTGTCCATCACACATTCTTTGCTGGTAGCTGGAGTTCATACCAAGGCATTGTCTCTACTGTGAGTCAGTAGAGCAACTTCCTTCCCCTGGGAGTATTCATCCCTGTGCTGTGCATTTGGCCCAGTTTTTTTTAACACTGAGGAAGCATCTGTAGTTATACATTAAAAAAATTCCCCACTGAAGTAACTGTAGTACATCTTGGTTCACAGCTTCTTTTTAGCTGTGGCAAAATGTTAGTTTAGAAACCATTCCATGGTATTGTCAACCCAGACAATCCATGCACAGGAAGAGTACTGACATTATTAAATGATTTGCTAAAACTCCTGACATTGTAAGGCAAGGCAATACTATTGTTTCAATCTGTGCTTAATGATAGTTGAATTATTAATCTTGAATTTACCATACTGAACATTTAATATCATCATGTTTCTCCAGAATTAAAGCAAGTGAAAAAGGGAGAAACTATTAAATGGTTGGTCACTTTCAATAAGTAGTATTATCAATTATATTCAACAATTATTATTATCTGTCAAAATCAGTTTTATGAATATGGACCCTTCATGGTGTTAACATGCATATTAAAATATATGAAAAGTTGCAGTGCATGAACAGTAGCTGATTTTCAATATTTACAATTCAAATATTTCCATAACTATGTAGTTCATACAGTTAACTGTCAGAAGGAAAGTAATGTTTTGAAACCAGTAGGCCTTAGAAAGAATCTACAGCTAGTAGTGTTTTTAAATGGCCAGATGGACTCCTCTAGTATGCTCAAATTAAAACATTCAATTCTTGTGGAAACATGATTTCTTTGCCACATTAAATTAGCAGGCCCTGACTAATATGGTGACGGTCTGTTTAAATGATCGGTTGCAATGTGGAGACCCAGTTATTCCCCAAATTGTTTTTGTTCACTGTAGAACAAATTCTGTTGAATTTGAGTGACCTTGACTATACAAAACTAAAATACTCCTTATCTGGAAAAGCACAGTATAGTTACATTGATGAAATGGATGAGTAAACAGGGATTATACAGCATGACCCTACTAATTTTGTATCCCCCTAACCAGAACCACATTTTGCTTCTCTACCAATGTATCCCAACGTATTTTTTTGAAACAGTGTTTTTAAGCATTGTCAATAAATACATTACAGAAGAACTTTCTCAATTGTAGTTTGACCGCATCCAGGTCAAATGTTCTTTTGCAGCAATTAAGCAAGTGTATAACCAACTCACATTACCATTTTCTTCCAGTGCTCTTAGAACACAGAGATCTAAAGCAATTAATTGTGGCCTTCTCTCTAGTCCTATGAATAATTTTTTACTCAATAATTTTTCATCTTTGGAAAAATTTTTCCTTTCTGTGTTGTATCTTCTCCCCTCCCAATGGAAATGTGTTGTGGTCAGCTCATCTCAGGCTGTTTCTGCTGCTGCTCAGGGAGAGGAGTCCTCCCCCTGCTCCAGTGTGGGGTCCCTGCCCTGGAAGACAGCTCTCCATGAACTTCTGCCTAAGTCCTTCCCACAGTATCAGTTCTCCACAGACTGCTGCCACACGGGTCACTCTTCCACAAGGTGCACTACTTCAGGCACGGCCTGGCCTAATGTGCCAGAGCCACAAATCCTACCTGGAAACCGGCTCCAGTGTGACCTTTCCTCTCCATGGGTCCTCAGGTCCCTGCCAGGGCCCTGCTCCAGCACAGACTTCCCAGGGGTTCCCAGCTTCCTCTCAGGCATCCACCTGCTCCAGTGTGGGCTCTTCCAGGGGCTGCAGGGGGATCTCTGCATCCCCGTGGTCCTTCGTGTCTGCAGGGCCACAGCTGCCTCACCATGGGCTGTGCCATGGGCTGCAGGGGAATTAGCTCCAGCGCCTGGAGCACCTCTTGCCCCTACTTCTCCACTGGCCTCGAGGTCTGCAGAGATGTTCCTCTCACATATTCTCAACCTGCTTTTCTCTGGTCGCAATTATATCTGTGCAATAGCTTTTTTATATTTCCTTCTCAAATATGTTATCACTGAGATGTTGCCACCATTTCAGATTGGCTTGGTCTTGGCCTTGGTGGGCCTATCCTGGAGCTGCCTGACATTGGTTCTGACAGGTACCAGGGAAGCTTCTGGCAACTTCTCACAGAAACTGCCCCTGTACTCCCCCACTTCTAGCAAAATCTGTCCATACAAACCCAATACATACCTCTAGAACAGGAAGGTACGTAACCCGCTTTTTTCTGGATTGCTCATGAATTTGGGAACAGCTCTGGCTCTGGTTTTCTTTCTTGTCTTCTCTTGTACATTAAGGCAATGAGTTCTTTTGCCTCATGATTAAATTTTCAGGGAGCTCTAGTGTTTCACTAGCTTTCCATTTTTTAATTTATTTTTTGCACTGATGTTTTCGACTCTTGGCTTGCCTTATCCTGACTGTCTCTTTGTTACCAAAGAAGTTAAGAAAAGGCACAGGATTCTATTTTCTTCTTTTTACCCCACTGGCAACATCCTTCTGCAATCCCTCCCATATATTGAGGGAAAACCAAATCTTGTTAAATGCGTACTTTGCAGGCCACCTTTCACTTCATGAACAGATCACCTGCTGGCTTTACAACAGGCGCTCGTACTTCTGCAGTAACAGTCTTGCTGAGAGATGCATTAAGTTCTTACATGCTGCCATACTCAGACCAGCCTAGTCTTGGTAACTGCACTTTATGATTACCTCATCTATCTCATGACATTTCATGTCAGATCTGAAAGTACAGTTTCTTGCTCACTGGCATTAACCTCAGAACTGAAGATGACAGGCTGTGTAACCTCTTATGTACTTTGGAGCTCTCACTACACCAGTTTTCTGTCCATGCACAGTAGTTCGTTTTCCTCAGTTGCACAAGACACAGCTTTAATATTCCTGATTGATTACAGCTAGTGAGATAAGGCACAAAAGACTGTTTTCAAATGACATTGTCAAGAGGATTTTAGTGCTTTAAAAATATGTTCATAGAAGGACATGTATATGAAAGAATGAAAAAGACAAAGTCAGAAGCAATCAATTATAAAATCTATGAAAAATTTCAAGTGTATGCTATATTTCAAATACAAGTATTTGAGAACTTACTTGTTACTCAACAATAATAAACCATGATGTGTGGAATATAAAAAACCCCCTGCATATTATACAGTTAAATCAATGCAGGGATTTGATGGTTATGGTCAAGGAAGATAGTGGTTAATATTTACTGTGAAACTGCATAAAAGTAGTTCACTTCAGCTGGAAAATAGAAGTATACTATATTAAAAGGATTATGACTTTTTATAATCGTATTTAATTATTGCCTGAATAGTCTTCTAATTTACATCTATTTTAGCATGAAAAGTACTTTGAAATTAATTTAATTCATGATCTATTTTAGAGTTTGGTACTCCAAACCCAAAAGCATTTGGATATTATATTTGAGGAATTTTTGCTGCTCATTAGAACTAGGGCTTTTTTCTAACTAGAGTTAAGACTTTGTTAGCTCTCTGTTACAGTTTTAGAAAAATTTTGTGAACATTAAATGTTAGGCAGTGTTTAAGAATTGTTTGTGGCCAGTAGATTCTTGATTATTGTTCAGTCTGATTCTCCTTTTGAAGTGTTTGATATGTCAGAATGCAGGGTGTTGTTTTTCTTCTCTAAGAGTATAGGAAGCAAACCTCAGAAAATTGGTTGGTTATGCTTGTATATCTGTTTACAAATATATGTATGAAATACAGATATGTAGTTAGTATAGATATAAATGTAAATTTATCCAACTACCTGGAAATATTAATTAAAGTGTATATAAAGTAACTGAAACATAAAATAATGTTGAGGTTTTGGGCATATATTTAAATACTTTTATTTCTATAATGTTGAGAAATTGCAGTCAGTGAGTAGAAAGATTCCAATGGACAAGGGCCTACTTGTCCAACTACATTATGTCAGCTTTCATGGAAGCTTAATTCAGAGACAGAAATTCAATAATAATATCTGAATACTACTATTGATTCGTATGGTTTGGTTTTTTCAATGCTCATTACTCTCCTTTAACTTTGGTAGTACCAAAGAGGGAATCCAACTATTTTAATCTCCAGTCAGAGTCTTAAAATCTCTGGTCAATTTCTCAATTTACTGTCAATACGTTTTTCCCCAGGTGGAAAAATCACGTGTTGATGATCTTCTGGCAAATTTCTAAATGGTTTAAACAGACTCAAGTTATAAAATACAGATCTAAATGAAGTAAACCCCAATTATTTGGAGCAGCCAGTAAAGGTTTGTTCATTAGTCACTTTAGATCTCAATTTATTATACTAGTCATGGTAATAGTATGTTTATTTTTTACCTGAATCTGTTAGTGCAAAAAGGAAAAAGGACACTGAATTGCCATTTGGACAGAATACCCCCATCTAAACTATATGCAAGTATATTGATCGGTTTTTTCTTTTCCAACTGGCTTTCAAAAGAACTTTCATCAATCTGCACACTGAGGACAGGTTTAATCTAAGGACTGGAGAGTTCTTGGCTTAAAAAAATAAATAAAAGTTGTTTTTTGAATTATGTGGTTCTTGCTTTTCTATTGCAGTGCCAGTTACTGTAGATACTGGATTTTTTATTCTTTTTTCCTGTTTGGCTGTATGGAGACAAGAATGTGAGAAGGTCACAGGTGATTTTGTTTTTCCCTTTTAAACTTCAATTATCATTCTTATGTAGTTAATCATGCTTGAGGCCTCTCACAAGCTTTCTGGAATTGTCTGTGAATTGTCCTTGGTGCAGAATACAGGTAGTTTCTGGTGAGTCAGTTCTGCTCAAGGAGCAGCCTAGAAAGCCCCCAGAATGACAAAAGATAAACAGCTCAGTTATAAAGCAACATAATCATCAAATATTGGCATTTGCAACTTACATGTAATTAATGGTGCCATAAAATTCCTGCACTGAATATTAAAGGGAAATTTTAAGTATTTTAAAGGTGGCTAATATAGCAGGCCAAAATTATATAAACCTGACAGCTTCTGTAAAAGTCTAGCAGGAGATGTGAGGACTGGTATACTCCACTAAAATTCGGTAATTCTTCTCATATAATAATAATAATACATCTTGCACTTGTATTTCAGTACAGTAAAACAGAAAAATTGTGCTTCCATAACTGGCTTGCCATTCCACTCAGTCTTGCCATGGATGAAATTGCATTCTTATCAGCTGTTCTTCTGGTTGTTGCTCTTACGCTGCTCTTAGTTTTGCTGATTTAATGGGAGAGTTTAAAGCATGAAGATGTGGAATCTCATTTTTGCAATGAGAAAAAATTAATCCAGACAAAGTAGTGCTGCTCTGGAAAGATGTCAAGTGGGCCTTAATCAGCCTCCTCCAGGCTATTTTAGAGATGGAAGGAGTTTGAGGGCTCTTCTGCATGGTACATGAAGATGTAAAAATGTAACAAATAAACCAGGCAAACTTATGTTCAGCACACATTTAACATCCCATTGGTGAAAGTACCCAGAGGTCATGGGCTCTCTGACACTGGCATCAAAATTGGATCTTTCCCTTCAAACGCTTTGGTTTGAGCAGGAAGTCACCCATCTTGTCTTATGCCCTTGAAATCTTTTTGATTTAACCCAAGTTCCCTGTAAGCTGTGGTTTGCTGCTTCATTTTGCTACTTTTTTTGGTTTGAGTAGTTTCCATTCGGGGCAGCCATAATTGTATTGTCACGTAGCGAAGCAAGTGACTATTTTCTAACCTTTATTTTAAAAGACGTAGCTGTTAATTTTTCCTTCATTATTTAATACTTTGAATAATTTAAGTATTTAAAAATTTAAATACATTATTTATAATGTCTTACATTCCGTGATGTTTCATCATTTTCATCCAGCAACTTCTCTTACTGCTGAGCCACAATAAGTTTAATTTTAAGGCCAACTCTAGCTATGTGAAATTTGATGAGTAAAATTATTCTCCTGCCCTGTCTCTAATGTAATGAAGTTCTAACCTTATTTTTGCCATGGTAGTCACTGTATAGGTCTCTTTGTCAACACAGCTATCAACTGTGCTCTGTAAAGCTCATGGTGATCTTAACATGAAAAAACATTGCATAAGAACCAAATGCTGCTATTGAATACTGTTTGAAGTCTCTGCATTTTTGTATCATTTTTTTGAAATATGTTAAAGTTACATGTTCTTAGAGCAAAGGGAGAATCTGACCAGAATATCTTGAGAGAAGTGTTTCTGTTAATTCACTAATAGTTCTTCATGGTAGATAATTGCTAAGGAATTTGAGTGTAGAAGTAGAATGTAACAACAGAAGGCTTCCAGATTCTACTCTATTTTGCTTATACATTGAAATTCAATTGAAATTTGATAGCTACAGTCTTAGAGAATTTCTGTATGGACTCTAAGTAACAAACCTTTTTTTTTTTTCTGCTTGGTTTCACACTACTGTCAATGTATTTATTAGGATGTGCAGGGACCACAATTTGTCTATTTGCTGTGGACAGACTAGAAAGTGGGCTTTACTAATACTGCATTAAGGGAGGAATTACCTTAATAGAAAGGGTGACAGACAGATGTTCCATGAAAAGAGGTTTGGACCTAAAATGAATGCTGAAAATAGAAGGAACAACTGAAATACATGATGTCACAAAGTTATTTTTCTAATGTAGTATCTAATGGTGCAAAAAGTGATAACACTGTCTTTAAAATTTAACACCTTTTTACCTTTTTCTTCTAAAAATTTTTTTTTAAAAAAAATAATTCCCTTCTCTCCCCCTTCCCACCCCCTTTTATTGGCCTCCTCTTGACTCATAACAGTCTGGATACAATTTAAACATACTGTATATGAAAAAACAAAATTGCTGGCCAGCTAAATCCATATAGACTGAATTTCAGCCTCAAGTGAATTTGACAGCTGAGTTATTGCAGAGTGTGCTGTAATAACAATATTATCACCCTGGCTGGATACATATATGAATGTTTCTTTAAATAGGAACTTATTTGCAATTCAGAAAACTCAGCTTGGACTTTAAACACTAAAGGAATGGATTACAGCTTCACAGTGATATGCTGGAGGAGGTTACAGTGGTTTAGGAAACCTCTTGGTTAACCTGCTGTAAGACTCAAAGGAGGCTGTTTCTGGAGAGGTCTCTGCTCCCTTTGATATTATAAAAACCACCCTTGCCTGTGATTCTCTGAAGAGATATATTTTGCCTTCAGAACGTAGCTCACTGAATTAAATTGAACAAATGCCCTGACTCTTGTAAGTTCCTGGGATAAAAGCCCAAACTACCTTCTAATTAGTCAGCTTTCACTTGTGCACATATACTGGGCAACACACTTCAAATTCTATGTATTGAAAAGAGTAGTTTTTGTAATAAAGCGCATGTTTTGAGAAAATGGACAGAATTTGGTTGTCATTCTTCTAAAACTGCCTCCTTGTCCCTTCTAACCCTCTATCACTGTTTGTGAGAGCATATTTTTGTGTGGCTGAAAAATCCTTATGTCTCCTTTTGTTCTTCACCTCATAGAATAAGGAAATTTAGCACAGGCTATACGGGCTGTTGAACTGCTGCAGGGAGCCCCTTGCAAAATCCCTAATTATAGCCACAGTGTTCCTAAGGTAAGATGATGTAAAAATGCTTTACACTTTACTTTGTTTAGAGATATAAAGAGCCTTTATCATGGTGAAACATTGCTTTCCATCACTGGGGAAGATGTGGGTGTAAAAATATGCAGACTGTTCAAAGAGGTTTCGTTTTTTCTTAAGAGTAACTTCATCATCTTTGAATATGTCTGAAACCTATGGTAAAACCTTGAATAGATTCTTGGTATTCAAGTGAATGCTATTTTTCATTTCATAACTTTCAATATTACACTTGCTGCATGGGTTGCATGGACTAGGTCTTTCAAGTGAAGTGAAATACAAGATGCTTCTCAACAGAGGAAATGTTGCTCCTTCCAGAGAGCCAGGTTTGAAAGTAAGAAAAATGTTGGATCTTCATATATACATATATATGTCTCTGTGTGAAAATGACAAATATTTTTTATTTACTATAACTGTAGTCTTCATTTTGGAAAATATGAACAAATATCCCAAGCTGGCATTTAAATCAAAACTGCCTCCAGGCAGATCTTATTTGCAAATGGAACCTGTACTGCTGTCATAAACGCCATATCATAGAAACCACTAACACTGCTGCTGATCAAAACATTTGTGTCTTAACATTTTCAGTATAATTTCTTGAAAGAATTCATGCAATATTAGGAAAGTTTCCAGTGTACAGTAATTCTCTATTATACATAATTTTCTCCATAAAGTATGTTTTTGTCTATTCACAGGTTCTTAGGAGCTCTTTACATAACTGGTTGGGTAGTAACATTGCCTCAAGAAAATAACAGTGCCTTCTAGCAGAAGATTGTCTGTAGTTAACTATAAAATATAGCAGACCATTTGTTGGGGGAAGTTAACACTAAATGGGTCAGAGGAAGTCAAAATCTCAGACCATTTTGAAATATTTTTTTCCTCTGTTGTCAGACACGCACTTTCAGAGCTAAACTCATTTTCTAATTGGTTTTGAAATTCTGGTGAAGTACCATGTTGCATCACTAGAATATTATCATGCACTATCGTCCTCCTTGTACCTTTTTCTTCTGGTCATAGCTGGTCACCAAGTATTTTCATGTTAGTATCCTTTTTGCTAATTTAACTTGGGGTTCTCTGTGGCTTTCATGATATCTCTTAATAGTTATTAATTATTCTTTCAGCAAAAATTTTGCTTTTGGTAGAAATGATTACAGAGAAGAAGTTCCCAGGTGTTAAAAACTTCAGCTTTTTCTGGAAGGATCTATGAATGTCTATGTTTTTGAAAGCATCTGGCAAAATGGTTCATGATATCAAATATCATACCTCTTTTTCTGCCCTCCTGAAAGACATAACAAAGCTGGTTGGGCTAAAAGCAAAAAAAAAAATCCAATTTGAAAATACCTGAGGGAATTGGAGGTAAATTTCTCAAAGGCTTAATCTGTATGGATCACTGTTCAATACCAGGCCTCAAGAATATGAAAACAGCAAATTGTAGCAGCTGGGTCCTCCCTTCTCAGTGGCTGTTGAGGCACCAGGAGCAGTCAGTTTAAGTGATGTAGGGATGACATTAGATGGTGCAGTACCTTTGGCTTGATGAGTTACCATTCATCAGCTGAACCACTCAGTTCATTGTGTGTTTGTGCTCCTACCAATGCAAATGGAAGGTGATCGGTTACAGAAGTGACAATCAGCCAGTGAGATGTAATTTATTAAGGATTTTAATTTAATCACCTGTACACCCCATAGCTGACTGTCTTCCATGCTTTCCAGTTTCTTACTGATGGGAATGAGACTGGCTGGTCTGGATACAGAGGAATCCTTAGACATAAATAAAAAGCAGTAGAGCAAAAGTATTATTATATGAGTAGTTGCTGATCTGGAGCTGTATGTTGTGACATATATTGTTACATATAAGCGACCCAGGTGAGAAGTTGCAAACAAGTAGCATGAGACCCTGTGCTGCAGCCTCTAAAATGCATTATTTGTTTCACATCAGACTTTAATAATGAGTGAAAAAATATTGAAATAAATTCCCCTGTGCCTTGTTTTACTAACTATAAAATGGGAATACTAACTCTCACTTTGTCAAGACATTAAATGAAAATGGGAAGAACTTATGTCCTACAATGATAAAAAGAACTTAGAAAGTTGCTGATGACAATAAATTAATGAGATCTTGCTAGCCTATGGTCCTAACATGGAGCTATAGGGATGAAAAGAAAAAGGTAGAATGCACACTTTTCTAAATAAATTCAATTATAGTAAGCACAGGGTCAGGAATTCTTAGAAAAACAGCAGGCAAGTGTCCTGCTTAGATAATTAAAAGCAGGACTATAGTAATAATACACAAAATAGGTAAATCCAAATTACTTCTGTTATCTCCTATTTTTGAATGCTTCATTTCAAAAGCAATGTATTGGTAACACACAGTGTTTGATAACAATATATGTAAGGAAGAGCAGTGCGTACTGAAATGTGCAGGAGTGTTGGTTCCTTCAGGATTACAGGAGTGGTGTTTGTTATTCCACTACAGTTTTTAATTTATTGTAAAAAGTAACCTGACTTAAAGGCATCAAGTGTCCTTACTGATATGCTGCATCTTTTGAGCCACAAAGTATAAATCAAAGATATGCAGGTATAAGGTCAAAAGATTATAATGTAATGTAATACTGCACTTAATGGATGGGTTTTTGATTGTGTTCTATACTACAGCATCTTAGGTAAATGAAGCATTTTTTAAAAACCAGTGACCTTAAACTTTACAGAGTCACAGAATTGTTAGTATTGGAAAGGACCTCTGGAGATCACCCAGTCCAACCCCCCTGGCAAGGCAGGTTCACCTGGATAACCTTGTATGTAACTCATTCTAAGAGTACCATTTGTCAGGTGTGCTTTTGTTGTGAACATTACAAAAAAACCTGCAAATAAAACATTATGTGGTGTTTTATTTGCTGTTGGTTGGATTTTTTTCTTGTTGCTTTTCTTTTATTCTTTTTAAATTTCAGATATTGGTTTTAATGGGATCTGGTTCCCTCTAGAATTACCACAGAGGATTTCTCCTCTGCATCAATGGGTAGCATCAATTAATGTAATATAATCATTTTTTTCTGAGATAATGCTAAATTATTATCTTTTCCTATGCACATACATTCTGAACCCAACATATTTCATTTTTCCCCCTCATTCTCTGAGTGCCATGGAATGGCTTTCCAATAAACAGCAGTGGTAAATCCCAGCCAAAACTTCCTGTCAGTAACAAAAGGTGCATTTGGCAAGCTCTGACCTCATTTCAAATTCTATTTAATTTATTGGAGTTATACTATGATCACTGCAGAGGTGATACACTTGGGAGCATTAGTACACAGACAAATTATAATCTCTCATGCGTGCTTTTACTTCCAGTTACATGTGGCTAGAATTAAGTAGCAAATTTTGCTACAAATCAATTACTACCCAATTGTATCTTGTAAGTGGTCTTCAGTTGAGAACTATTGATTTTCTTTCTAAGCTCTGCTTTTTTATTAATTCATCCATGGAACTGTATTCAGACAAAAATAAATGATAAAATTATACCTATTGAAAGAAGCATTATTTTAAGACTGCTGAAAAGTGAATTAAAATATTTATCTTGGGATTAACAGTATACTGTTCAGTACACTCATGGGTTTAGTTAAATACTTGATATAACTGATCCATAAATTTGAATTCCCTACTGCTTCTAATAAATTATAACTGTAAAAACACAATTTTGAAAATAGTAACCTACTTTCTATCAAAGTTGTCTCTATTCGAACTGAATCAGAAAAAGCAAATCTAAATTCACTTGGGGGGACTGTTATGGCTAGAAGTATTTGCTGAGTCACAGGACTAGTAAGAATATTGTGATTTAAATTAATATTAATGAAAACAGCTTTGGGAGACTCAGAAAGCATCTAGGAGACCAAATCATCAACTCAGGCTCTTAAATTGCAATTTTCCTATTTCCTGTATAATGAAGTTTTGAGGGTGTTGTGGAAATTTTTTTATTTTTGGCTGACTGTATGTTCAAAACATGTTAAGAATTATTTTGCTTTGTTCTAAGTAATGCACATGAGGAATTAATTCTACTTCTAGATATTATTTCTATGTGCAAGCACTGGATTCAGATTCCCATTCTTTGCTTCCATATGAACTGGAAAGCAGGGACCTCTCTCTTATTAGCCAAATCAGAGTAAAACCACAGAGGCTGAAAAGGCAGAGAATTAGGAACTTCAAAGCTGAGCCTAAGAACTGGACATCAAGGAGCTGTTTGTGTCCCTGTCTTAATTTAGTATAGAAATGCACGGAAGTATGAAATGCATGAGTACATCCTGTGCATGGAGTCATGTTTGGGTAACATTATTGTAGTTATTCCCTGTGGTAGGAATACCACACTCTGTCTGAATGCCAGCTGCCTGACAGAGCCACTTTATCACTGCCCTCCTTGTCTGAACAGGAGAGAGAAAACAAAATGAAAGGCCCATGGGTTGAGATAAGGACAGGGAGAGATCACTCTGCAGTTACTGTCATGGGAAAACAGACTCAGCTTGGGAAAATTAATTTAGTTTAATTTATGACCAATTAAATCAGAGTAGGGTAATGAGAGGAAAACTGCAGAACTTAAAACACCTTCCCCCCACCCCTCCCTTCTTCCCTGCTCACCTTTGCTCCTAATTTACTCTACCTCCTCCCTACAGTGGAGAAGGGAGATGGGGACTGGGAGCTGTGGTCAGCTCATCATACTTTATTTCTTCTCAGTGGGAAGACTCCCCACACTCTCCCCCTTGCTCTCGTATGTGTCTCCTCCATGGGCTGCAGGTGGACCCGTGCTCCACCATGGGCCTCCACGGGCTGCAGGGGCACAGCTGCCTCCCCATGGGCTGCACCTCAGGCTGCAGGGCAATCTCTGCTCTGGCATGTGGAGCATCTCCTGCCCTTTCTTCCTCACTGGCCGTGGGGTGTGCAGAGTTGTTTCTCTCAAATACTGTCACTCCTCTCTCCAGTCAAAGCTGCAGCTGTGTGGTTTTACCCAAGTCCCACATACGTTATCTCCGAGGCTCTGATGGCCTCGGCCTTCATCAGTGGCAGTGGCAGAGCCACCCTGCAGGCAGCTGGCACTGGTCCTCTCATACACAGGGGAAGCTTCAAGTACATTCTGACAGAAGACAGCCCTAGTATCTCCCTCCCAGCCAGACTTTGCCATTCCCACAGGGTAGTCTCGTATTGTGTCAGGATATGCAGATGTGGCTGTTAAAGCGAGAGATGCTTCTCTAAATGTTTATGATTGAATGACACCAAGTACCAGTGGGACTGCTGAATTCCATAAGACCAGACTGGCTGGCTGATGGAGAGCCTAGTCTGGGGCACTGCTGGAACTGCTGGCCAGGTTAGACTGCACAGCAGTGTGTCTGCTCTGCCAGCACCAACAGAGCAGCCAACAGGGCTGGGGGACAAAGCATTACATGAAGGGTATTTGAGGGATTGCTAGAGGAGTGATAATTGCAAAATCTATTTGCTTCTTGTCTGTTCAAAACAATTCTGGAAAACAGCCTTTGAAGAAGGCTGCAAGCTTTTCCTGCTAGACCACTAGTTATTGCAAGAGAGACAGTTTAAAAGGTGAAGATGATAAGGATGATGATAGAGAAAAAAAAAAGATCTTGAAGAAGCAGTGGAAAACAGTCTATATTCTCAATGTAGCAGCAATGAGTACGAATGTATTGCAAAACTGTAAAACTATTCCAGGCCTTGCTTAGAATTCTTGACATTCATATTTATTTATGCAAACTATATTAATTTAAATTCTTTGCAGACAGGACACATGAAAAATTTTGGAATTAAGTTCACTTTTGCAAGTGAATGAGTTTACTGTTCAGTATTAACATATAAATTTACTGGCCTGCACTGATGGCTAGGAGAGTGGGAATGTCATTATTATTGGTAAAGAGAATCTAAACATAGAGAACTTATATGAGTTAAAGCTACTCTAGTAACTAAAAATGGTTGCATGCTTTATTTTGCACAGGAGTATGCTGTTGATCTCTGGAACTGCTAAGATATCTGATAAATTTTCCATTTCTCCTTTTCTTCTTATAAGCAAAATTATAAAATATGCCACCTTTGATGTGCTTTAAATTTGAATTCACCAGATAGAAGCATGTAGAGTGGGTCTGAATTGAGACAATGCTATCCCAGATTTTGAGCATGGATGTTTTTTCCCCTTCCTCCAAATTGAGCTGGGATATTAATTTCTTATTTGCTGAAAATATCAAAAAGTCTACAAGAGGAATATTGTTTGCTTCCGTACTTCCTCCTTTTGTTATAAGTCATGTCCTCACTGCTGAAATTAATCAGGAGATTGATTCAAGGGCCATCCATCTCTGTTCTATCTTTAGTTATTTAATTCAAATGGACTTGAAGACTAAAAAGAAGGGGCACTGCATTAGATGAAGAGAAATTAGATAGAGGGGCCTAGGTAAATCTGAGGCATATTTTCAGGGTAAGACCAAGCTTCTTTCACTATGGTTGTGCTGATTTGGGTTAACGCTGTGAGTGTTGGAGACTTCCCAAGAAACAAGTTGCTGCCTTGGAAATTGATGGGATCTGTGGAAAGTAGCAGGATCATAGCATAACTTCATCAACAAATGGGATTCAATAGAAGGTTTGGGTTCTTGGTTGTCATATGAAGTATTTCACTTCTCTCATTGATGCAGTGCTGAGCTGGCCTTAGCAGCTCTCCAGATGCCCATTTCTCTTCAGTAGGGTCAACACTTGAGGACTGGAACAGGATTAAAAGTGTGTAATGCTGTGATCAATGAAGCCTGTCACAACTGGCAGAGTGGGTGCTGAAAGAGAGATGGATGAATTACTTCATTGTCCAAGATTCTGGATTATGGTGGTCCTTCTCCTTCTGCATGTGGCAACTGCTCTTTCATGACAGGGAGTCATATCTCACTGCTCTCAACACGTCTCTCTGAGAAACAAACAGGAACTAGAAAATAATTATCAGTGATATATTTAGCAAGGGATATGATCATTCACTGATTCCTAGAAAAATACCAACATGCAAGAACAACCAGGCCTAAGGGCAAATTTTCTTCCTCATTTTTTGTCTGTTGCTCCAAAAATGCTTTCAGCATCTATTGTGCTGAGTAGTACTTACAGATAAGAACATGTGTGTTCCCAGCAATTTGATGCTGTACTGCTGTAGTTTGACAAATGGAGAGAAGTGACTTGTGTCATGAATATTGACAGTATCAATCACAGGGCTGTCATGAAATTAAGAAGGGCCATCACAAGGAGAAAGATCCATGAGTGTTTATGTTCATTCTCCTTCTCCATATTTCATTGTCAAGAAGTGGTTAGCTGGTATTCTTGTGCTGTACGAAAAAAACCACTGGAAATTGTCCTTTACTCTGGGTATGACTGGAGAAAATGACAGTAATACTTTATGCTACAGATATTGATCAGAGTGGACATTAGTGCTCATTAAAAAGAGCTGTTCAGTATGAAAAACAGAGCTTGGAAAACACAATTGCCCAAGGGGTAGCTCTCTTAATGGACTAATTCCCACAGACTCACACCCACAGGCACTGCCTTTCATGCAGTGCTCGTCCCAGCTTTATTGCTGTGCAGACAGCCCCCAGCAAGGATGGGAAAAGTCCTCTCTTGCCTGTATCTTTACTGAAAGAAAGGCACTATTTGTGAGAACTATTTGTGAGCTGAGTGAACCCTACAAATGAGTACTGAGCATAAGTAGGCAACCATGGGCTTTCAGCAATTACTGTTTCATGTTAAAAATGGTGATCGCTGGATTTCATCCATCCACGTGCTGAATGTGACCTTACGTGAAGTGATATTTTATGCATTTGTGCACATCTTTAGTGTAATTTGTGAGTCCCAGTATGTGGGAATCTGTGCATTGTATATAACCATGTACACACGTGCAGTTACGTCTACAAATATGATGAAGAGCAATGTGAAAATAGTCTAGTCAGCTAGCAAATTTGCTGTGTGTTCTGATAGTCAGGAAGAGACCTACTCAGTTCTAGAATTTTAAATAAATTACTAAATTTGATCCATACAAAGAAAATAATTAGTAAAACATAGAAGTTTCTGGTGTGGCTGTGTTTTCACCCCTAAAATGCTTTTTTGTCACTGGCACCCAGAGAGAGTCAAAGGCGATTACACACATCTTTCCTTATCGTTCCTGTTCACAGGTATTAGATTGTCTGACAGGGAAACCAAACTTCTCCAGCTCAGTTAGTAAATGCAGACAAGGGATAAAGTCAACACCTTTTCTTTACATTTCTCCATGCTACTCATCACCATCGTATTTATATGCCTCATGTATTACCACTGGATCCTCAAAATATACCTGTACAGAAAGAGAATACACTTACCACGACTTCACAGAGAAGTAAAATTAATGTATCCTTTAATAGTACAGAACATCTATGCTAAAGTGGAGGAAAAAAGGCTGCCTTTTCTGAGAAGTATCCTTTTATTTTGTATAAAAATCTATTTTTCCTTTCCACGCTCTGTGAGTGTAATTTAAAGGAAGCCTTACACTGAAGCTAACTTAGACCTGGTGTTACATCCTAACTAGTCTTTACCCATCCCATCTGTCTGGTTTGGGGTTTTTTGGCTTTTGTTGGCATTTTATTATTATTTTGATTTCAAATGATTAATTAAATTTTCATTGATAATATACATCCTTTTCTTTCTAATGAGATTAATCACTGAGGTTTTGTTCATCAACTTAATATTAGTACGTCTGTGGCTGTGTATAAGATGCAACACTTTTTTTGAACTCAGATTCTTTAGAGGTACCCTGACTTCTGTCACTTTTTAACAGCTCTAGAAAGACATAATATATTTTAAAAGGTGTGATTCCAGTGGTTGTACAGTGGAGCACAAGTCTGCAAGATGGATCTTGAAAACCGGGGTATTGTTACAGTATATCATTATCTGGACATTTGTCATAGAACAGGTTTTCATAATAAGCTTCAAAGAAGGTGGAAGCCCAGATCTAAGCTTCAGGTTTTTCAGAAGTGCTTCTATAACAGGAGCTTTGTATTCTCTGCACTTTGACCAGTAATCTCCACGCGACCATTAAGGTTGAAATAAAGCTGGTTTCTCTATTTGGAAATGTAAGGTGAAACTAGAAAGACTGGATTTTAAACCTTTTATTCTATTTTATTCATTTAAATCCCTCTTACTTTCCTGAATTTTCCTTAATCTACCTGTTATCTAATCAAAATTAGAGGTGAGACATAATTATCTGTGAATCCCTTTCAGTAGTTTGATTAAAGATAAAAGTACATCAAATCTGAAGCAGGTTAAGGAGATCATGGTGAATGCTGAACCTGCAGACCACTTTTGTAGATTGTATGCCAAATGATATGTCATTAAAATAACCTTTTTCACAGCATTACAACATGAACCAGGTTCATGGTTGCTCCAGAATGCAGACTGAATGAAGAATTTATTCATAATGAAGTTAACTCTCACACTTCATGGATTTACAATTTTCTGAAATTCATTGTGCTTCTGGGGACTTTAACTCCAATTCTTGAATACCTTATATGTCTGAGTATCTAACAGACAGACAGTATGTTTCACTTAATTATTTTAAACTTTTCTACACAAATTGACATATTTTAAGCATTAAAGAAAAAAATCTATTTTTATGTCTCCCTCAGTTTTTGTGGTTTAACATTTTTAGAGGCAGCTACAAATATTTTTGCAAGTTTTATGTAAAATTCACCACAATCTCTGTGATGAAATATTTTTTGTGTTCTTGTAGGTGTAAGTGCCTAAGTCTAAAGGAGTATCTCCTCATTAGTTTCTTCTCCAGATGTGTTAGAGAAAACACCTTTAATAGGATAAACTTCCTCATTTTTCAAGGGAAGATGCATTCTAGTTATAAAGTGCAAGGAAGTTACTTAGGGCACAGACCTATTGCAGGTTCTGTCTCTCATTGTTTCTTAGTTCTAAAAATCTTAACTAAAAGACAAGTATTAGCCATTTATACATCTACTATTAAATATTTCATCTGTCATATTTATTTGAAGTCTTGCTTTTTCCTATTTTTTTGGGGGGGGGTGTTGTTTGTTTGTTTGGTTGGTTGTTTTGTTTTGTTCTAGAGGAGACTGTAAGTAGCTTTAGAAATACGCACCCTGGTATCAGGTGATCTTGCAACCAAGAGGTCAGATGAGTGAACTGACACAGCATTTTTAAATGTGCTGCTTTGTCAGGAGGCTGACAGTTCTCCTGCTATGTACATAAAATTATTGCTGTGAATGCTAACATGGTTGTCAGGACCAGTTTCGCCATTCTTTTTAGCCTGTGTCATGTAAGATTCCTTTAAGCAACTAAAAAACCAGCCATAATCCATTTGATTTTCTGTCTTCCCATGAGGAAAAGTTTTGACAGATGATAAATAGCAACTGCTGACAATCATCAATGTGGAGCTATCATGCTTTTACTTTAAATACAAAACCAGAGTTGTAATGTCACAAGGGATAAGACTTTTGACACGTATGAGACAAATATATAATCCTCAGAACTAAATCACTATTGGGATCTGAGGAAATGCAATAAAGCACAGCTGCTTTTAGAATCTCACAAAGTCAAACTAAAGCTAACTTTGATATCTGGAATTGTATGCATGTTCCAGTCTGGGATATCTTGCTGTTGAGCTGCAAGCTGCTGTTATACTTGCAGACGTCAGTGACTGTACATGCATAAAGTAGAAAGACACTTTGCATCACTGTCTTCTTTAATTAGGGCCAAAAAGAGACCAACATCAAAAAAAAAGAATCGTGCTTTCTGAGCCAGGGCTAAAGTGACAGATCTTCTCATAGTAGGCAGTCACACTAGTCACACTGAGGTATTTTACTCTGTGCAATATATTTCTTGCAAGTATTTTACCCGTTTACTCATAAAAGAACAATTGTTAAAAATATAAATAATAACTTTAAGTGCTTTGTGCTGGCTTGCAGTTTTAGCAATAAAATCTGAATTAGACTTTTGTCTGACTGAGTGTTTTGAAAATTTTTCATCTCCCCAGATGGGAAAGTACTGGTACTTTTAGCATGATCTCTCTTCTAATGTAAAGCATAATGTATTTTACAGCAATTTTCAAAAGAGAAGTCATTAATATGTAACCCTGTTCTTGTAATTGACATTTGAGTCTGTGTTTATTTCTAACATACACTGTAAAATTTCAGTTCCATTGTTTACCTGTCGAAAGTAGGAGAATGGTGAAAGAGAAAGTGGTTTAGAGAGAAATTGAATAGTCCTGTATTAAAAGAAAATATTACATAAGTCCTGTAGTATCAACATAAAGCAAACAGTAGACCAGCTGGGTAACACTGAATTACATGGAACGGCTAATCTAGTTAAAACACATGCACTAAGAAAATTCTGTCATAATATGATTTCTTCTAGGGAAGGAAAAAGAATATGTGCGTTTGCGTTTCCCCCACATTTTTAATTATTCCATTCCACTTCTGCTAACATTACTTTTTATCTTGATTTGAAAATGCAGCAGGATTAGGAATAATACTATATTTATACCAAAGCACTTTTCATAAAATGAGAAATAATTTCAAATGATAATTTTGTAAATTGTGAGTCAAAAGACAACAGGTTTGTGCATATGCCCTTTAATGTAGTCTTTTTCCTCCTCCTTTTTGTCACTCTGGCTGGGATTACAAAATTCTCTTGGCGTTTATGTAGAGGACTAGCTGTGTGGCTGAGCTGGGGATGTCTTTGAGATAGGAATGTTTTTTCACCACTGTGAGATGCCTCAAAACTTCATAAGGGCTGCTTGCCTAGAGGAGCATGCTCTAGAATAGCTGTAAGAGGAAAATCTCTATTCCCATCCAAGGGAATCTAAATCATAGCTGCTGTCCTGTACTGTGACAAAGCTTTTCATAATATGGAATTTCTGGCTTGATTTACTAACCTGAAGGAATTTTTACCAGCTGATCTACCTCTGTTTACTGAGAACCACTGCTGGCTAGCATTATCTCCACAATGGTCCCTATTCCCAGTTCGGGAACAGGACTCAAGTGAGCTGCATGCACTCCCAATGCAAATTTTCTGCATTAATTTCAGAGACTTATTTAATGTAGAAATTAATACTGTGAGATTGCAATATCCTTTTTATTTTTAATATATGGGAATGAAAATGGTCTTTGTATTAACTTTAGAAACGTATTTTAATGTCATTGACTTCCTAGATGTTTTAACTAGAAATGTTTGCATTAAGCCACTAGAAAAGGAAGTTTAGGGAGATAGCAGTCAATACTGCTTCTATCTGTTAGATAAAAGCTGCTTGCATTAGTGTTCCATCATGTCTTAATGTGACAATCTTGAAGTTAAGACAAGAAGGAATCTATGGAATGGATAATTTAAGCAGAAGTACCCAAGTGTAACAGACAGCGGAAAAACCGTATTTTCAGCTTGTGAAGTCTCAAAGGAGGAGTAGTTTTTTTTCATATAATAAACAGAACATCCACCATCAAATGTTCTCTTTCAGCCTTCTGGGACACTGACCATTCACTTTTAAAGAAACCTTGGATTCTTAAATTATGCTTTTCCTGCCATAGTCTTGCAAATCTTATAAAATTGAACTTCGTAATTTAGTTTTAGAAGGAAGCACACTGAATATTCGTTCTGCAATTTAGGTCTTACTGAAAATGTCTGGAACCATGGAGATTCAGAGCAATGTGATGAATAGCTTTAATGAACACATCAAATACAGATGACGAATGTACAGCTGAAATGGAGTCCTACTTTGTGCTGTTAGTTTTGGTGCATTTTTCTCCCAGGAGAGAACCTGCTAACAAAAGCATTTTAGCTTCAGAAAGAACTAGAAAGAAAATAAATTGAAGAAAAGTGTATGATCTCCATACTATTTAATTTAATTTTAATATAGGCACTGAATACTTTGTTACTCTGATTTAAATTTATGAGCGAAACTATTTAAATCCTCATCAGCTCAACTAAATTCACAAGCTCTAGGTCTAAACAGCTATTTGTGTTCTTAAATTTTGCAGCATGCCAATTCTTTTTTTCCTTTTAGCCTTTTAAATAACTATTAATCCAGGCAAAATCCTCAATGGATATGTTCAGTCTGGTCTCTCTGGTAGTTTTTCTTCCTTCCATGAAGACACTGTGACTCCGTTTGGCTTGCATCAGGCAACTTAGTTATGACACTATTACAGGAAGCAGCTCTCCTTCTGTGGGAGAAATTAAATATTTGTGAAGTCAGTCAAGATGGCACAATATACACCAATAACAATAAAATAAATGTATTAATTGCTTTGTTTTCTAGAAGCCAAGCAGCGTGCTGTAATAGCTTCAGAAAAATACCTGAGAAATATAAGGAGCTATTTTGGACATGTTCAAATCCACTGAGTATAGTATCACCACTTCCACTTCTTTCATTCAAGTACATTGAATTGAACTATCATTTCTCTATATTTAATGTGTTTGTTCTTCTAATATGTCTCTGTCTGGGAATTTTTTTGTATTCTATCTTTTGTGACACAGTTTCTAGTACCTAGAAGGAGCTTAGCTAGTGATTGGGTTTCCAAAAACTGGTAGAAATGTGAGAACCACTCAGCATCATAGAGGAGTACTGATTTTCCTGATTTTGGGTTTTTGTAGTTAAAATCTTTTTTATGAGATAATATTGCCTTACTATGTCGAGTAGCTCTTTATATCAGTTGCTTGGCTGAATTTTTCTTGGAGACTTTTAGCTAATGGTTGAAAGGAAAACAGCACTCCAGACTATGTAGTACTTAATATGTTTTTTGGGATGTAGGTAATTGGGTGAGAGTTCTCTGCTGGAAACAGAACAGAGGAGTATCCAAAATGCCTTGTTACTCTGTGTCACCTAAGTTTTCTTGCCTTGTGAGTGTTTGCAATTTTCTAGTGGAGATTATCACTCAGTTTCTGTAAACAATGTGTATAGAATTATCTATTTTGTTTACATATTTCTCCTTTGGGAGGAGAAATATGATTGATGGTGATGTTCACCAATGAGGTCAGAGAGGTGGCAACCTGTGTAGCCAATCTTTTGCCTTCTGTAAAAAGTGTATATAAAGTGGAGTCACAAAAATTAAAATAGGACTTTCCTGCCTGACCTTCTTCGGTCTGCCTTGTCCTTTGTGTGTCTGATGCAGCGGCAATTCTGCATTAGAGATCTCCCTTGATTTTTAATAGAGAGCTTTGGGAAGTCTTCAAGGTGGAAACAACTCATATTCCTGGTAAACTCTAATGAGAAGTACTTAAAACTAATCTTTGTGCTGCTAGAATTGTCTTTCAGGAAGTCTTTCAAATACAGAAATTGTTCTCTCCAGCTCGGACTCCTCACTTTGGATGTCATCCTCTGTCTATTGCTGAAAACACGTATAGGTCTCACAGAACTTGAAAGTCCAAGCTGAAAGTGCAATTGGTAGAGGGGGCCTTTCTCAGTGGGAGAGAGGGGAAACAATTTCATTTATGAAAACAGGTATTTCAGAAAGGTGAGATCCTGTTTTTCACACTCGCAATACTGTCGCCTCCCTATCAAGGACTTCTCTTTCATTTTGCTTTGATCGGGGGTTACAACAGTATGAGAAGTCTTTCTGCAGACTGTGTTACATGTTGCACTGTCTGTGATGTGCAGGAAACTCTGAATGGGAGCCAAAGGGATGTAAGTGGGTGTGAGTGAAAAGCTTTAAATGCATGCCTTGTCATGTAGGAGCGGATCGTCAGGGGCTCTGCACACCAGTACAAACCCCCACTGGAAGCTGTGGATGTTATGCCTTAAAACATTCAAGGAAAGCATCACAGCTTGTCAGAGTCATCTCTGGTACTTGGGTTTTTAATTTTTACATGGGTAAAAATGAAGCGGGTTTTAACCTTGTTTCCGCTGTGGTCATATCTTGCAGTTTCTGAAGAAATAAAAGTAGATGAAAGAAGAGGTCCTAAAGGGGAAACATATATGGAAGGGGAAGAAAAATGTTTTTAAAACATTTCTCAGCACTTTTCTTAATCTTTGTACTTTTATTTTTCATTTTTTGTGCTTTTGTGCAGTTTCTGCTTTCTCATTATTCACTGGTTTCTTCTTCCACCTTTCCTTTTGTTTTGTAACACTTTCATGAAATTCTTTTTCTGGAGGCTTCCCTCAGGCTACTCTTCATCTATCTAGAAAATTCTGTTCCCTTTCATTAGTATCCATTTTATTTGTTCTCTGCTCCTTTATATGTCATACATATATTTCAGTTCTAGTTCAGATTCTTTATTTTTTGGGGAAGCTGTTGGTTAGTGGGTTTTTTTCTTATCATTGATTTCATAAGTTTTGGGGGGTTATTTTTCCCTGCATTTTTATGATGCCTCTGTCTTGTTTTTCACAGAATTTCTGATGGTCAAAGTGCCCAACCTATCAGACAGCGCTTATTTTTTAATCCAGGCGTTATTGGTTTGGTTTTGGTATGCTCTGAGTGAAAACTAGTTTAAAACCCTGAAAATAAATTAGTTGGCGTCTACTGAAGATGTGATCTAAGGTGTTTTAGCAACTTCTGTGTGTAGTTATTTAAAATTATTATTACAAGGCAGAATGTTTTATGTTGTACCTTGTAGTGATATATATATAGCACCTCCCCATCAAGATGTGTTTTCAGATTTTTTTAACATATTTTAATTTTTCGTGTCCAAAGGTTAAAATATACTTAATAACATGAAGTAAATGAAATTAGCTTTCTATTGCTTTCTATGGTTGATCCTTGCTAGGTGCTAGTTTTAATATTTTCAATGCTTAAAAATCAGTCTTCAAAGACCTAGTCAAGTTGTCACACAAATTTTGGCCCACTTTCAACTTCAACATTGGAATTAGTTTCATGTAGGAACATTAAGGTATTTATATTCTGCCTTTTTATATGTGAGCCTACACAGGTTTTAGAATACATGAGAGGTCTGTAGACTGCATGCTAAAAAACTTTCTCGAATAGTTGCAAATCTCTTTTAATGTGCATTTACACACAGTTTGCCCCATGGCCTTATCAGGAGTCTATCTTTAATTAAATGAGTGGTTTCACTGACTGTCTCAGAAATCCACTGGCTATCCAATTAAGTATGTACTTACATAATTCACTCAGTTATGCCTCTTAAAGCAACATTTCTAATAATTTCTGCCGGAATTTTATCAACACAGTTGTCCTTGATGTCAGTATGAGCTGTATCTTAAATTTTTTTCAGCTTCTTCAAATTCTAATGAATTATGAGTTCAATACTAAGTATTTTGCATACAGAACTCTTGCTAAGTTAATAGGATGTTTGCCTGTTAAAAACTGTAGAATCACCTGAATTAATCCAGTCTGCTTCTGAGAACCTAAAATAAACAGAACTGCTACAGTGTGCCTTGGCAAGATATTTCAATGTCTAGCTGAATTGCTGTTTGTACTTTCTAATATCTAATCTAACATTTTGCATTAATTTGGTATCAGACTGTCATCGATCCATGCCCTTCCTCTTAAGATATAACACTATGATTATTTGTAAATAATTTTTAAAAATCGGCTGCTGAGTAATCTGAAGCTGTCTAATCATTCTTAGCAGTGAATAAGCTATCCTCTCAAGTTTTAAGATGTGCTGATGTCCATCTAGTGCTTTACTTCATCCTAGTGATGTCATATCTGCAGTGTCATAAGCCTAATTCTATCCAAATCATTATGACTTTGTTTGCTCTGTTCCTCTGTATTTACTACTTCTCAGCTCTGTGTCATCAGCAGATTTGGCTACATTTGAAAGGATGTCCTCTCACAAGGTCATTTCTCTATTAGCCTAATAAAAGGGATCCATGTGTGATCACTTGCTGCACTTTTCTTTCTTATGGAGCCCTTTTCTGGGACAGGCAGTTTTTCCAAGGTGTGGATAGTAAAACAAGTCTCTAAACTGTGCAGTGCAGATATCCTGGTCCAAGGGGATTAATTTATACCTCTTCCTGGTTTAGTGGCAGTGGAGTTTTCAAGTATGATGGAGGAACAGAAGCAGAATTTTGCAATTACAGGGACACAACATGAAACTTTTCCAAAAAGAGAAAAATACTATTTTATTAATAAAATTTGCAATTAGTCGGGGCACAGAAGAAAAAAACCTCATGATCAGTATATCTGTATAGCATCTCATAGCATCTGAGCTGCTTTAGAAGTCAGTTAACTCCAACATTGCAAGCAAAACAACTTCAGACAGGTTACTCTTGAGATGATCAATAAAACAAGAAGTTCCTTTGTGCAGGGTTCTGTGCTGCTCCAGCTATCCTGCTCCTTCTGCCATTTAAAGCTGCCTCTTATGGATTTTATTGTAAATGTGTCCCTACATTTCAAACAAAAAGATGTAAAATAAAGTTGTAAGGAAGGAAGCTGTGGTTGACCAAGTGTAATCCTCACTGGATGTACTTCTAACTTTAGGTTTATTATTAGAACATCAGAGTAGTCAATGCCCTTAACTTGAATCTCTTTATATGTTTCTATTTGCCATAAAGAAAAGTTATTATTATTTTAAAAATTTCAACATCTACTCAGTATGTTATTCTTATCAACTTTCTTTTATACCAGTTTTCTCTCACTGTGATTTGATGTAGGTGACTTTGTATGAATAAGTTGATGGAGAATCCAGCCTAGATGTCTTAGAACTGTGTTTAGTTCACCCACAGAGTGACCCTTGGTCACCTTGACCAGAAGGTATGTTCTCGAGTGGTTTAGAGCCATCACAGGACTCCTTTAATTTAAGTGCCTTGGACACCTCAGCATGTATAGAGACTAAATCAGAGGAAATTTGACCTATTATGACTTTGCATGGCTAAACTAGTTCTGATTAGCTCAACAAAATTACTCACAATGTGATTTGCATCTCTGTAACTGAGGTGGGAATTTGGCAAACAGAACTTGCTGGTGAATTTACTGTATATCTCAATGTAGATGTATACACTTCATGTAAAACAGCCATGCGAAGAGACAGTATGGCTACAGAGGGAGAGCATAAGGTTCATTTAGCTGAGAGCAAAATGAATTCTTTGCCTAAGTATTCCCAAAAGGAGCGTAAGGCAGCATTCCAGAAACTGCAATACACACTCCTCAGGGAAAAGTGAAATGTTAAAAGGTTTTACCATCATACTAGAGCTGATAATTAGGCAATTATGACTATTAACTTTGACAGAACACCAGTATTAAATACATTAGATCCCAGAGTTTGGATGTAGAGAGCTAGGGAAATAGTAGGGTCTTCGCTGAGCCTTTCTGAGAACTAGCTTCACACAGGTTAGCAATGAAGAGCTAGAAGGTATGAAAATAATTTCCCTATGTGTGTAAGAAAAAAGAATGAATCAGGAAAAGACACTGAGCAGGAAATTTGTGTTCAGCAAGAATATAGCTGTTATTGGAGACATTGTTAAGAATTGCCTCAAAATCTATTTAGCAGTGCATAATTTTAGCAGTACAGAATAAAGTTGGGTTCTTAAAACCATAGTTAGGTTCGTTAACTGCTCTGTTTTGTTCTACTCTTCTACTGGGAGGTTTCAGGAGCAATGTAATACAGTCAAATAAAACTAAAGACTCTCTGAATCCTGAAGTTTCTCCTCAGCAGTTTAATGCTGCTTGTATGGGTACAGGGTACATTTCTCTGTTCACATCATGAGAATGGGTAGAATGAAAAGAACAGCTTCAACCAACTGCTGTTGTGATAGAGCAAACAATAGTTTGCTCTAGAAGATCAAAGAGTGCTACAAACTCTGCTCAGACTCTGTGCTAGTCCCAGAACTGTGTGTGTGTGAATGGAGAAGATTATTCTATGCCAGCAAATGCAGATCTCTTTTATACCACATGGTTCAATGCAGTTGTTTAACAAATCCTGTGAGTGAAGAGATGGGTTTGTTGTTCTCTGTCTCTGGTAAAAATTAAAACAAGATCTCCAAACTTTTGACTCTGCAGAGTCAAAACTCATGTTCAGTTAAGTCAGTTTTATACTCAGTTCTTAGAACATGTCTATTGATCTGAATAACTGTAACATACAGATCCTTCTTGCAGTGTTTGGCAAAATTATGGAGAAATTCTATTTAGGCAAATAATACACAAAGTCATGATAAATTCATGAAATACAGAACCAAACCAAAACTGTCCCAGTTTCCAAATTACTATCTGGCATTTCTGATAGCTTGTTTCACTAGAGATTGTCAAGAAACTGTTTGTTTCTGAGACCCTGTTTTGGATTTAGTGGCTCCACAGCAATTTGAATCAGCTGTGAATTGATCTCATCACTTCTTCCCGTTTCTTTTCTCTGTGCATATTCTTGAGAAAAAACTAGGTCAAATCCTACTCCTAGATGTCACCAATTTAAAACTAGCAAGAGTTATGTGCAATCCAAGTGAATAACTTGGCTTATAGTTATTCAGTTGAGCAGTGTGACAGCTGAACAGAAGTGTTTTCTCAGATATACAGGGAAATCCTATTTTCTTAGTTTTGTGAAAAAGCAGAACATTTTTCTTCTCACTTTGGCCTTATAAAGAGAACTCAGAGCAGTTTTCACAGGTAGAAAAGAGTTATTTTTACATGGGAATATTTGTGAAATGAAAAATATCTCATACATGCATTTGTGCTCTGCTTCCTACAGAAGCATGCATTACTCATGCTTACTTGAGGGGACACCGTCTTACACAACAGGTTTTCCAACCTAGGCCTGCACAGAATTTTTGTGCCATCATCAGCCCATGATGAGAAATTGATGTGCTTATATAAGATGTGTTTTAAGTTTTCAGCTGTGTCATTGAGCACTTACTTTTGAGTGTTGGGGTTATAGATGTGAAAGGTTAAAAAACATACAAAGCAGGTGAAGAGATGCTGATGCACTGAGACAAGGCTCAAAGTAGGTGCCTTTGTAATTGCAGGCTTGCAAGATCATCAAATTTCTGCTGTGAAAGCTTGACTAACTCGAATCTTTTATCTTTTGCTGTGTTTTGGGCTATGCTGTTGCTTAAAATGTACAGTCACAGCATACTCGTGCTCTAAGAACTGAAAGACCTGGATTTTGGTTTTGAGTTGCCTATAGACATGCTATATCTTCTTATCAGGTCACTGTATCTTTATATAAATTATATTTCTTGGTGGAAAATTAAATTCAATATTCTTTAAAAATACATGAAGATCCATAGGTAACCTCCCCCTTTTTTCTATTTAACATGAGCTGGGATAGGTGGTGGAATTACCATGCCTGGAGGTGTTCAAGATGTGTCAGGATCTAGCACTGGGTGGCACAGTTCAGTGGTTTAGGGGTTACAGTGGCAGTGGTGGGATGATGGTTGGACTTGATGGTCTTGATGGTCTCTTCCAACCTGGATAATTCTATGATTCTATAAGGCAACTAAATCAGAAAATGCAACATCTGATCCACACGGTCCTATTCAAGGTCTTTAGTCCACAACAGGCTATATCACTATAAACATTGCAGTCAAATTTAATTGCAATTCCACGCATTAGAAAAACCCAAAAACACAAATAAAACCTCAACACCACAAAAAAACCCCACACCATCAAAAAACCAGACAAACAAACACCTAAAAGAAACAAATAAAAACCACTCAATTCAGAGAAAGCAATATATAAAAACCCAAACAAAATATCAGTAATTTAACCAGCTTAACTTCATGATTAAAACAGCTTGACTTCACTGACACCTGCTTCATTTCCTCCTCCTTGATTTCTATTTTTACAACACAGCTGTAGCTTTTGTTTACATATGTCAAAGTAGACAAACATAAATAAGTGAAGGCTCCTTTCCCCATGGTAAGGCTCTAGTCAGCCCCAATCCCAAATCTCTATAGCTGTTTTAACACTGCATTGTGAGAAATATAATAAAACAGGTTAATTGTACTGTATTTGCTATAAAGCCTTTTGAAATAGAAATTGAGTTATGTCACTTCAAGCTTGTGCAAAATAGACATTCTCACCAGTATGAAAAAATCTCCCTTGCCATATTGCTTCTGGAGATATCATGTTTAGTTCTCAATTAAAAAATAAATTTAAACAGTGACCAATCAGGAGGAGAAAGAGATACATCAAGAGAAGTCTTCATATAATTGATGCCAGAAAACTGATGCTCCTCACATATTCCAAATAGTAAACCAATACCTTTGTATGAATTTTAAATCATCCCAGTCTGGATTGTAGTCATGAAGGCTTCTACTAGAAATCGTTATGGAAGCTTTGATTTGCATTCCTCCTTCTGGTAAGTCTATTCATAACATGAACATTATTAATCAAGAACTATTTCCAAGCTTTGTCCTGTGTTCATGCAATCAGAAATTGATTTTTACTTCTCTGGAACTCTGAACTTTGAATTGCTGGTGCTTTTTTTTCTTGCATTCCTTGTTCCATTTCTGATTAAAATAAAGACAAAAGTTCATAAAAGTTGTTCTGTTGCAGTATATCACTAGAAAAGTACACTGAGTGTAAATCCAGGGATCTGTGAGAGCAGAGCAACATGCTGAATGAAATCTTGGTTGACATATGCCAGGCATCTCCATCTCCCCTCTTTCACTGTCTAGCCCTTAAACTAGGAAGTGAGCAATACTGTGAAGTTTGTACCATCATGTTCCCCTTGATGCACCAGTATGTCTAGCACCAGATACAGGAAACCAGAAAGGTTTGGCAGATGCAACTTCTCATTTTCAGTCATTCTTGGAGTAGACTGAGGGAGTGAGAAAGCAATCACTCTTCTTTTCCCCTGTGGAGACTCTGACAGGAGCAATACAAAAGATGTACCCATAAAGAATTGCATTTATGCAAACATTCCTGAATTATCAAAATTGTCATATTTGTTCTCATCAAAAATCTAAGCAGAGTCCTATACTAGCTACTGTGAATAAAATGAATTCCACCCAAATCAAAACCAGCACATACTTTATTTACTTTTTTTTCAGATGACCAACTAAATCATTTGATTGGGCAAAAGTGTTGTGTGGTAGAGTTCTTCCCTTCTGGCATTTTGGTTTTTTGTAGACTTTTGGAATGTTTTCACTAGCAGTCTAATATGTAGCACTGTTACATCTAGCACTTCAAGTGTGTAAAAATGAGACCATTGACATGAAAACTCGTATTTTCCTTTTAAAAGGCAAAATAGTCAAATATGAAGTCCTAGAAATATATAACTACAGAAAGGAATGTGTTTTCAAGGATACTTAAGATTTAGTTCTAGTCTTAAAAGAGGAAATAAGTTGTCTTAGTTGGAATCACTGGCTGGAAATCACACTTTTCAACTGTTCACCTGAAATATTTTTTTGAAGACAGTTTCTAGGTCTCACTTATAAAGGGGTAAATGCATACAGGGATGATGACAAGCAAAAATCCCCAAAGGAGAAGATGAAAAATGAGTGTGCCTAGTTTACATTGTTTCTTCTATTGCAAAATCCTGGCAGGGAGATGGTTATTGGTTGTTGGATGAGCTAAGGAATGTTGAAAACTTCAGTTGATTATGTCTGCTTCCACCATCAGTTGTCTTTGTGACATCAGGTCTATAATAATAGATGTTTTAAAGGACACAGTATCAGTCCAAGGAAACTGAAATAGGTTGCTAAACAGATTTCTGTCTAACTTGGTTGTAATGCTTCTACATTAAAATATATAAGTTGATTATAACTGTGTGGGTGTTGTAAAATACGCCTTTCTAAATCACTTACAGGTGGTAATATATCACCCGTGTCTCTGCGTCTCTAATTACTTTTCCAGAAATATAGAGGTCAGTTGTCTGCTACCTTTTATTACTACTTACTTGAACAACAGCTTTGAATAGTTATCTGGAAAAAAGAAGAATGAGTAAAGAAGTTTAAAACCTGGGGGGAAATATGTTTTTTAAGTATTTGATCCTTATCCTTAAATGTAAGCCATAAATGCTGCAGGAAGTAATATGGAAAATATGGCAATTGAGAGAAAATGAGAAAAGACAGGCTGGAGTGGAAAGGAGAAAACTCAGTTTTACCTCCAGTTATCCTGCTAAGCAATAAACTCTCTGTCTAGTAGATAGGCAAATCTAGCAATAAAAATATTGCTATTTGTGGTTATATAACAACAGACAAAAGTATATGAAATTTCTATTGTTGCATAACTTCTGTTCCAAATTGCATTAGTAATTTTTAGATTTACCATTGCCTTGCATCCAGAGCTGAAAGGCAAATTGAAGTTCTGATTCCCTGTGGGTCTGATTTTTTTTTTAATAATTATGTAAAGCTGATTCATATATGGGGATGGATCAATGTGAATGTCACAGTAGAAGCTCTTTACACAAACACTTCCCTCTTTTGATAAGGAGGGTCTGTAAGGAAAAAGTGCTTTCAGTTTCTCTTACTCCAGAACCCCACGTGATTTTGGTATAATATTCTGACAAGTAGTTGATTCCACACTGAGACTTGCTGAGTAAATCCTATGAGGTGTTGAGTGTCCTGAACAGCAGCCAAAGGATTACTGCCCTTGGCAGGAAGTGCTCAGGGTTATGCTACAGCTCACAATTTTTTGGTCTGGGGTGTGCATTGCTGAGTACTTCATGTGACTGTATAATTATAACAAGGGTTTACAAACAAATATTGTAACTTCTCAGTTGGTTTCTATGAAAATATCAGGCACACAACATTGATCTTTAATTTGTATATGATATATAACCAAATATTCATTAAGCAATGGTTAAGGCTCTGCACTGCATAAAGCATAAGTAAGGAAAGGATTCTGCAGTCATCATCAATATGTAGATTGGATTAAGGAACCTATAGAGGGTTACCAGGGTAAATCCTATCCATATGAATGGGTCCCTAATGTAATAAACATAACATGTTGTAGCCTCAGCTAATGTAAATGAGATTGGTGGTTCTGCTGATTTACACCAGCTGAACATTCACCCATATGTTCAGTAGTAAATATTTGTTAGATCAGCCCATAAATAACATTTTATTTGCAAGTGTACATGGACACAACCATCTAGACTCTAAATGAAGCTTAACACATGAATGATGAAAAGGTTTCTCCTGCAGAGGCAAAGATAAAAATATATTTTTGAAAAAAGTTGGTGTTACTGCCAACTTCTCTTGTCTGTCTCTTCTTTCACTCTGATGCATGAGTGTATGTTCAGCATGAAAAGTAACTCTTGTTAAGTTTACTCCGCTCATTTCTTGACTTTTTCTAGAAATCTAATGTTTGTTTCTCTTAAACTCAGGATCATTTATAGTGAATGTAATCTACAAAGAACTGAGGCTGGACTGTGATGGAGAATTGACTTATTATCTATGTCATCTGTGAGATGTGTCAGGCTCAGAGAATCCTTCACTTACTCATTCAGTATCACACCAGATTTGATAATGGAGAAATTAGCTGAAACTTGGAAACAGTAAATCAAGCTTTAAATCTAGAATGGGTGTGTAACTCTAATAATCAAGTTAGCAGGTATTGGAAATGGAAAATTGTGTGGTTATGTCCCTTTGCTTCCTTTCTCTGTCCTCCAACGTTTTCCAGTTTTTATGGTGGCAAAAGACTCAATCATGAATGCCAACAGTTCAGCAGAGATTCACAGTGTTTGTGTTTATGATAGCTAAAAACATTGCAATAATATTTTGAATATCAAATATTATTGTTTCTCATGTTATTTTCATTGCCAAGGATATTTATTTTTTTCTGTAATCTATATGATATCATGCAGGCAGATGTCAACTGCTCTGTTGTTTTCTTATTTGGTCTGTAAGTAGGAAGTCTGCATTTTCCATCAGGACACAGTTACCAAGGGAGCAATCTTAAAATATCTGGGGATGGATATGCAAATAAGGAAAAGCTGTGTTTGCGTAGTCTAGACTGCTAATAATTTGGAAAATATGTAGGCATGACTAATATGGGAAGAAAATTCTTCCAAAACCTAAGCCATTCAGATCAAGATGAGCACTTCCATAGCTGAGAAAAAGTGTTGTGGTTTTTCTGCTAACAAGTACTGAGTACTACCTCAATGTTACAGACTGAAGCTGATTTTATTTCACTGGATCCACTAGGCAGCCATCAGATGGTTATCTCTATTGTAGTTAAAATTTTTAAGTGAACAATTTTCAAAGTGAAAAAAATCAAAGGGTTTTTCACAGCCTTCAGAGAGGTCTAAACTTCAAGTATTATTTTATTTTTGCTAGCCTTGAAGTGGATCCAGAACCTCAGTTGTTAACTTGAAACTGGTTTCTATAGTTCAGAAATATTTCTGAAACTTTACATGGTAATAAAAATGTCTTACAACCTCAAATATTAAATAAAACACTTCTTTTTTTGTTGGCCTGGACCAAATACAAAAGCTTATGCCATATGTTGGAAATGATTTCTTCAGTTTGAGGTGTTATACTATGCTATTACTTGTAGCATTTAATTAAAATTATTGCTTTCATTAGAATTGAAGAGGTTACAGATGGTAAAACTACTATGTCACCAAGCACATCTCCTTTTTAAAAATGATAATATTGTATAACAACAAGGTGGTCCATATTATTTCTGTACTACCACTGAAATTAAAAGAAAAAAATGTACTATAACAATTTATCTGTTAACCTTTTTAATAAGATTTCTGTGATTTGATTATCAAGTCTAGTAAGGTTTACTTTTGATTTTCTTTCATTTTTAACAAACTGCCAGGGTATAAAAATATATTTAAGAAAAAAGAAAATTTATTTCATGATGTGCATTGTGCAAATGTTTGGCTGCAAACAGCATTTTAACAGATATCGTCAGAGAACTCAGTTACATACCTCAAAGGTGGTCCCAGGCTACAGAATTGGTATCAAAAACTAGTCTCTTTTGAAGTACATGGAATTTTAGATCTTTGGCTTTGATTGATGTCTCAACTAAAAGTTAAAGTGCCTAAATAGAAATTCAAATATGTTTCATTAGATAGCCTACATATTTATTCCTTGATAGATTTTTTTATCAACTGAATGTATTTTAAATAGAAAACTCTAACATTAAGTGCAATATGAGTAAAAATTTAATACTGATACACTTGTTTTTATCTTAGCTATTCCTAGAGGTGTGTAAATCATATGTGGTTGCATGCTTTTCTTTAATATCAGTGCCAAAGAAATTCCTCTAACTTAAATCAGATTTCTACATGTGGAATGGAAAAGAGAATGAGGACCTTTTTCACCTGGCATTACAACACTAATTACACCTGTAATACACTACTTTATGTTATGTAAATATTTTCCTTCAACTAACTTTTTTAATGGAGACAAAATATTTCCAGAATTAAATTAAAACCAGGTAAGAGTAGATCCAAAAAGCCTTGCAGTAAATCTGCTCATGGGACCATGCTTTGCCCTACCACAAACTGTATAGGCCCTAACGACCAGTCCAACATAGAAGATACACCAGTATGATTGCTGAGGCTGGGAATGTCCCAGCTTCAGGGACAGAAAGATGAGGCCACACCAGCAGCAGTTCAAAGGACTAACTCTTTATTCAAAAATCTGACTCCATTTATATACATTTGTACAAAAGTCAAGAGATTGGCTACACAAGTCGCCACCTCTTTAACCTGGATGGTGGACATCACCATCAATCATTTCTTCTCTCAGAGGAGAAATATGTAAATATCTATTTTTACACACTTGTTTACATTCCACTCTGTGGGAACCCACAGAACAAAGACAGAAGGCAGAAAATTCAGGGCGACACACCAGTGCATCTCCTTCAGCCACGAGATTCCCATCCCTGCCTTGCCTCAGCACACCCTGTTCTGCTCTGGTCTCCTCCTCTAGCTGAAGCACTCTTGAGGACAGCAGTGGTTTATACCTGCCTGGTTCTGTTTGCCACAAGCTGTACAGTGGTCAGAGCATCTTTGGGTTCAGGATGCTCCTTACACAAGCCAGGTGGAAATGTCTCATAACCAACAGCCATAAAACTCACAGCATGTAAACCGGACCTGCTGGAGTCTGGCAGCCAGAGATGGGGATGGCTGTGCCAGGAGCTGTGCTAGGTGTCCACTGAGGCCCCAGGGTGAATTGGGTGCACTGAGTTCAGTACTTCCTCAGTGTGGTTTTGTTTCTTCCCCATCCTGGGAGGTTGCATGTTCCAGCAGCTCCTGTGATCTGCTGCTGGCTACCTGAGGTACGGGCTAGGGCTGTGTGAGCTGCTGGGAAATTGTGCACAACAGCCGTGGGTTTACTAACACTGCTGCTTAGGCTGCATGGAAATAATAATTTAATATTAAAATGCCTCTGGATCTCTTATTCCAGGTATAAGCAAAATATTATTTAACTGGTAGAGGTATTTATGTCTGTAGAGCTGTGGTGCTTTTTTTGTGAGGGGTCCAAAATAACCACATAGGAGGTAAAGTCTCCCAGAGGGCATATAATGTACAGTGAGGTGGTGTTTGAACTTGCTTTGTTATTGTGAAATTTACCTATGTCACACTGGAGAGACTTGAGCAAGGGAGAGATTACACACATTGTTTGAATAAAAGAAAAGGTAATACATTTTGCAAATAACACCTCTCTGTAGGGGGGTTTAAGTGCATCCTTAAGTGCATATTGGTTAGATAATATGACCTAAAAGTAACTTTGCTTCTCTTTGTGGGAAAAGTAGAAGTGAGCTGAGACTGTGAAAGAAAAATATAAGAAGGAACATTTTCTGTGCAATTAAACCAAACACAATTGAAACTACAGGGAAAATCAGCAGTTAAAATATAATAAACAGTCTTGAAGTCTTTAAATTCCCACAGGAGTGGATTGTTCTGTTAGAGGAATTCAGTATTATTAAGTGGAATTCACCCAACAGGGCAGGAAATCCCCTGTAGGACAAGCAGAAGTTTAAAGCTCAAGGCTGTGTATTGAACTATGTGCTTTTCTGTTAAAGAGAGATTATTAAAGTAAAGGAAAGATAAGGCAGTAGCACTTCTCTCGTTATCCAGGCATGCTATGCGTCCTGCTTTTGCCCCTCATTAGTGGATTTATCACTTGCTTAGCCACTGAGGAATTAGAAATATTTCCTTCTACTGAAAAAATATGAGAAAAGAGGCGAAAAAGTTCCTTCTTAATAAACGCTGTAGGATTGATCAAGAAGTTTAGTGAGATGAACATTCAGGGGCAATGCCAGTGCTCAAATGAAGCATGAATGGGACAAAGATGCTCTCCTTGGACTTCCCTGGCCCTCACTCAGACGTAGTCATAAGCTTTTGGTGCAGTGATAGTGGCTGGGACACGTATCACAGATGCCTGTACGTGTGTAGGGCATATTTGTTAGCACGTATAATGGCATTAGTATTGGCAGAAGAAGCTGTCAGAGACTTCAAAATGACAGGGTACAAATGTCCCAGTGGGACCAAGGGGCACTGAGACAGGAAGAAGCAAAGGCCAGAGAAAACATCTGTTACCAACAGCAATACAGAGGATGGAGGAGACAGTGTGGGAGGCAGAGGCACATATGCCTCGCTGCCAGGCATGCTGAAAAGAAGCTAACGTGTTGGATATCACCCCCTGCCCTTTGATAGGAAAGGAAAAACAATGCAATCTGCCACAGCTGCAGAAAGTATCAGTAGAAAGAAAACAGCTTTAGGAATGGAGATTCAAATGGTTAACAAAGAAAAGTTTGAGGCAGTTACCTGCAGAGGAAGGGCGGGCAGAGTTGGGAAAACACAAATTAAGTCCATGTCTGTAGGAGGAGTCAGAAAGGGTAAGGCGAATCAGCTGAAATTGAGTCCACCATGTGGATTATCTCATTCTGGAGTAAAGCAGCCATAAAGTTTAGCTGCATTTCACACAAGAGTGGCAAAACTGTATCTTATGCATACTGGTTTCAGACTTCCAGCTAAGCTCCCTTTCCATAGTGTCCTGTAGTCAGAAATTACAATGTGAGTATAGTTTGTGCTTTCAAGTCACTCCTGAAGGAAGTGTCAGAAGTAGCAATGTGACAGGCATAAAGGGATGCAAATTGCCCAATTAGACATAACCTACTATTGAAAAAACAGTTGCAACAGCAACAAAATGCAGCACAAATCATCATACAATGTAAGAAGGCCAATTCAAAATCTATTCTATAAAACAGATTCTATAAAATATATAACATATCTGACTTTTCTGTTTGTTTGTTTATTTGGGCACCGGAATTCTTCAGGATCTCCTGAAACATGCAGTTCTGAAATATGAAGTATCCTTTCTAAGAAGGTGTGATGGATAGGAATATAGATAAGAAAAGTACCTTTATTTTGCCTTTCCAGTCACATGGAGCATACAGGCATCAGTTACAGATTTTCACCCTGAACTGCAGCTTGGGTCAGTGTCAGTTTGGTGGAGACTTATACCATGTACTGTCTGATTTTAAATCAATGTGATATTGAAAACAATATATAACCATGGGACTGTATTTGGAAATTCAAAGTCACTGGTATCTAACAAGTGTAAGTGCATTAGAGCACAAACAATCTTGTCTCCCTCACTTGTATCAGAGGCAAATGACACAACTCAGCATATTTCTAAAGGTGTGGAGCATCATTCAGTTTCAGACTGAGTATCTTTATTTCATTCTGTCTAGCCAGTAGCATCTAGATTTATCTCCTGTGCTCTGGCCTAATGGTAAGGCATGTGAATATGTTCCTTCTCTGTCTTCCAAAAAAAATTTCATCCACCCACTAGTGAGAGAACTAAATTAGTCCTTCTCTTCGAAGCATTGTATTTTATTCCCCGTTGTGATGTCTGCCACTTGCTGGAAGTGAATTGAGTGTTGCTCTAAAGCCTGGTGTGTGGGGATCCCCACTGCCTGCTTTCACTTGCACAGATACCCCTTGAAGAATCGTGTGTGTTCTGTATCAGCCCACACTCATGCAGTGTCAGAGACAAGATTGATGCAGAAGGGGTGATGTGGTGTCCCCTTTAGTGTTAGAAATTTCACTGATGCATTTTGCCTACATCCTGAGGGTTAACATGGTTCCTAATTTTGGTATCATGAAGTAATTCTCCAGGAGATCAGACTGTTCAGGTCAGAGGTGTGGAGTTTGTTGTGCCAGCCTTGCTCAACAGCAGGAGATGGGATGCTTGTCCTAAAATCACCCTCTAGATCCAGTAAATTCCTTCCTGTCACAAGGATCTAGGATACCTGTTCTCTGAATCTCCTTTACTTCAGAGTATAATATCTTTCATTTTATTTTATTTTTACCTACAGAAATAAGTCATAAATCATGAAGAATTTTATGATGTGTGTGGATGTGAAGCTCTTATTCCATGGAGCACTTCCAGACTAAGCAGCTATTTTTATATGATTGCTTGAGATTTTGGGGGGCTATTTGATGATCTGTGTGACCTCTTCTAATCTTATTATAATCATTGTTGCTCTCTCTTTTTCCATGCTTTTTGCTGGTTGCCATGGAGACATCCTACTCTCTCTTCATTCTTAAGTGAGAGAGCAAGCCAAAGCAGTGTCTCCCATCTCCCTCTCTTTCTCACCTTTTTCCCACTCTCACACTTTCTGGTTGTCACTGGGAATCACGTCAGCTCCGTTACTCCATCTCCAAAAGAATCATCAATGCCCTCTTAGCACCAGTGTGTTCATTCAGCCTTTTTCACTGTTCCCTGAAGAGACGTGTGGCAGCATAGACTGCACCCAGAGCCAGTGAGACTCGGCCAAAGCCAGGCTTGCCCTGCTCAGACTTGCAGATAACCCAGGATCTGTGCTGCAGGCCTTGAGGAGGCACAGTCTGAACACCAGTAATCTAATCTGGGTGTGCTCCCATGGAGGACCCCTTGCTGGTGTTCAGCAGCACGAAGACTGGACGCCGTATTAGTTTGCCACAGCAATAATAAGGGACTCTTGAGCAGAATAACATTTGAATGTTTATGGTTAATTTAGAAAGAGAAAATCAGATGCTTTTAAGCACTGCAGATTAAATGCAAGTTGTTTCCAGGGAATGTGTATGGAGTGCATTTAAATTTGTTTTTTATTGTCTATTTCATAAATTATATTCCTTTACAGGATAAATTGAGTGGATTAGGAAAGGAATCATCTGTAATTAACTGGGTGCTAGCTACTTAGGAGGGCACATACAGCTTGTGTTATTAAATAGCATCATGTCAGATTTAATGGATGTCATTACAGAAGTACCTCAGGGATCTGTGCTTGGACCATTGTTATTTATGATGTGTGCAAATGAACCGACAAGCCAGTGCACTGAGTTCAATGTTCGTTTTTATTCTGATGACACAGTCATGACCTGAACTCCTAGTTTCTTGAAATTGTCCTGTAAGTATTTCTGGGAGCTTGGAAATGGTTAATTCTCAATGAAGTTGCTTTAGGCAATGCTAGGGCAAGTGTTCTAACTAAAGTGATCCCATGCTGGGACAGGCTACTTAGTGTTAAGAAATCCTAAAACTTTCTTCTTATTGAGAGTTGGGGGGGGCGAATAAAATGTATGAATCCGCTACTCTACAAAATTGATGCATTTTGTCTTTCACATATTATTCTCTTATTGTGAAAAAGGAAGAATTTTTAGTTTTTATTATTGATTTTGTTAGATGGAGATAGCTGCTAGATATGAATCTACAGGAGGATTCAGAAATTATTTAATGCAAACATATCTCAATTTTCATTTGCTGGTTTGTAATTTTTTATTCATTTGATGCTGTGAGGCTTTTTGACTGTGTTTTCTCCTCCCATTTTTATCAGGAAGAAAAACAGTGTTCTCCTTTTTCAGGTATCTGAATCTCTCAATGCTGGAAATCTTTTGATAGTGCTAATTGCTTTTTATTCAATGAGAGTGATAAGACTTATATGGATCATCTGCTGATATTTCACCTCTTGGGAGAAAAAGACTGGAGGTTGGGCCCAGATTCTGCCCTTGGGTTTGGATTAAGATTACCCTCGGGGGCAGGAGACAAGTTCCAACAAGTCTTTATTTCCGCCTATAAATTGAGGTACAAAGCACCAGAGACAAAATGAGGAAGCTGAGCTAATGCTGCTGCTCTGCAAAATTGCGTTAGTGGATCTGATAAAATTGAGGGTCTGACATGGCAAACGTAATTTATTGTACAACGAAAATGACTGAGCAGAATGGGTCAGAAGGTGATTCATTCAATAGAAAGTAATCATCGGAGTATGGTCATAAGTTGCCTGTCCATAGGCAAATGAAAAATGACTGGTGGTTCTTTTATTGGCTCTGCTCTACCTGATTGTCTGTTAGTGGGTCACTGTACTGAGGCCAGGAGTCAGGGATATCCTGAGACTTCCCTCCTGGGAGTGTGCTGCCCTTAGGGCAGCTGCCATGCCATGAAAAGGCAGAGGCTGAGGAGCACAGGACACAGTGGGCTGTGCTGCTCCCACAGGTCTTCTGTACAATTCCTCCACACATGTGTGCCCTATCCCTGAACACCTCAGTGGAGGTGCAAAAGACCTTTTAATTGGTTCCCACCTCTAGGGATAATATTTCCCTTAGCTTTTATTGGTCTCAGAAACATTGTAGTTCTGTTGGTTTTCATTTTTGCTGGATTTCAGCACTTCAGCTGCCAAGTGAAAAATGAAACTGCAAAACTGACTGGAAGCACCAGTTCTGTGACAAAACAAGGATTTTCTCTTCAAATGCCCACACAGAAAAATCTTCTCAATGTTTAGGTAGTCTTGTCTAGTGCTCATTCAGAGGAATCCATTCTGCATTTTATCTTTTCCAGGCCCTAAATGTTGTCACTGTTTGAAAGAGATATATTGTCCTGATTAATTTTTCTATGCCAGTTTATCATCAGTGTAAATTTGACTTCTTAGCATTAGTGTCAATTTGACTTTTTAAGTCACCAGTGTGGTTCAGAAGTCCAGTTGTCCAGTCCTCTGAGATGATTTACTGTTCAATTCATGGTATTATATTCTTCTGTTGTCTATAACATATGACTGTACTGTTTTGGAAAACAAAGAAAGAAACGCCCCTAAAAAAAATCATCCAAAACCCAAAAAGTATGCAAAAAAGGATGTGTTTTAATTCTTTTAAAGGTATCAAAGTATTATAGAAGTCCTTTAGATGATTCTGTTGGACTTTTGTCATGAGCTAGCCTTCTAAAACCTACAGGAAAGACAGAAACTGGAATCAATTTCTTTCTTCCAAATGACAGCAATAACCTTTTCCTTATGCTTAACCAGTAAATACAATAATATCTTACAAACATGGCTCATATGGTTATTTAAAGCAGAACTATGGTTGTTTTAATATGGTTATTGTAGCCATACATTTTGCTTTTATGAGTTTTTATATAGCACTATTACTTATATGCTAATCTTAAGGATATTGTTATAATTTGTTTTATGTGTTAAGTATTATAGAGGCAATTGCTAGTATCACTACAGTGAAAGGTCTTATGAGCATCACATCTGACAAACAATTGCTTGCTGCCAGAAGCCCAGAGAAACACTTATACCCAGGGACACAAATCACCTTTACAGACAGTTTACTTGCAATTTCTTCAAGCAGGGAAAACCATCTAAAATGCATTATGTAGACAGACTTAAAGTTTCTACATTGATGTGCTTGTGTGCTCACAAAATTTGCAGGCTACTGAACAAAAGGTGCTCCCATATTGTGATGGTCATAGGTATGTTCTTCACAGTTGCTTTGCCTTGCCTTTTATCAAATATCTGCATCATTTGATCCTTTTTTTTGTACAAGTCCCATGGAAGTGACATGTGACTCTGCATGCTTTAGAGGTTCCTTGGTTTTTTCTGTGTCATGCTTGGTGCTTTATTTTATTTGTCTCATTCTAAAAGCAAAGTGATACATATCCTTTGAGAGGGACACTCAGAGGCAGCAGTGACAACTTGCTTTTCTAGGCAGAGTCCTACAGGGGCATTAATGCCAGTAAGTCCTGTGACAGGAATACATTCCTCATCCTGAACATTAATGACATATGTGCTTTGTCAAATGTTGTCATCAGACTCACCAGGGGAACAAATGACAATGACTTCTTAATTTTTGCTTGTGTCTCTGGGAGTGATAAAGTATATTTCTGCTTTCCCTTACAATTTTGAATTCTGTGAGACAAATTTAAACAATTTGCTGCTCATACTGAGTAGCTGGGAATTTGTTATTTTAGGGATTGCTGTTGCTGGGTGTTTGTTTCCAAAGATGGTAGATCTTGAGATCAGTTCAAAAATGAACTTATTTAGTGAAATGCATTGCATTGCCAACATAGGCCTGTTTCAAAGAGAACATTTCACCAAAAGAACCAGGACCACCTCACTGTCAGTATTATAGTAATAAACAAGGAGATTTTTCTCTTCCTGAATGACTATTTAAGCCCATGTGTCATAGATGCAGTTTCAATATGAGAGGATGCCCACTAAAACCAGGGAATTTCTTAGGAGAAATTATTTAAATTCTCACAAACAAGAGGCCATTAAATCATATTGTCCTAATGTAAGGGTTTATTCACTGAATTTATGGTTAAAAAGCATGCAGGGAATGATGAACAGTGCTAATTTCATTGGTGGTATTATATTTTGAAAGCTCTCTGACCTACAAAATATTGACTAGAACAGGACAGAGAATTAACATAGACAGGAAATTGTCCTGACAGGTTTTTCACAAGAGGGGCAACAAGACAGGTTTGCTTACCCATTATGCTACTATGTTATGCTAGGCACTGCTGTGCCTTATAAATATTTGCACTGTTTCATTTTGAAAAATTAGACATCAAAATTCAGGTTTTCCAGGCTGAGTCTCCTATTGGGATGAGATTTGAGGATTTCTTAGGATTCCACTCTAAGAAATTATAATCTTCAGAAACTGCAGGTTTTCATTCATATCCTGCCTAAGTCCTTTAGGACACGCACTAAATTTTTAGGCACTGTACAGTGTGTGGTCTCTTCAGCTAATGGTTTCAGTCCTATCAAAACATCTGTGTGTGAATTACTGAAAGGAAATTAAATTGAATTATAATTATCACAGTCATTTATACCCTAAATTAGTTATCTAGCTATTCGCAGAGAGGTCAAGAAGCCAATGTACTGAACAGTAGCAGGCAGTAAGTGCCTTACCAGGGTAAATTTTAATTGCTGACAATATTATGGTGCCTGCAGACAAGAGAACAGGGATACTACAGAGCTGGCGTCCTTTTTGTGTAGGAAAGGAGCCGTAAGAATGGTGATAGTAGGTGAGCAGTAACAGGAAAGTGGCAAACTGTAAAAGGCCCACTTTGCTACATTTGGGGCTTGAGTTACAATGCAGATGCCATTTATTAAAATTGAAGGACAAATAAATGGGGCAAGATTTTTTATAAACTTTCATAGAACAGTGCAGGAAGGGATGCCTTGGAGATCATCTAGTCCAATTCCCCTTGCCAAGGTAGGGTCATCTGAAGCAGGCTATCCAGGAACTCGTTCAGATAGGTGTTGAATATCTCCAGATAGGCAGACTCCACAACCTCCCTGGGCAGCCTGTTCCAGTGCTCTGACACCCTCAATGTAAAGTTCTTTCTCACGTTAAGGTGGAATGTCTTGAGTTTTAGTTTATAGCCATGTCTCCTCATCCTGTCACTGCAAAAAACTGGAAAGAGTCTGGCACTGTCGTCTTGGTCACTGCCTTTGAGATATTTGTATGTACTGATGAGATCCTTGCTCAGTCTTCTCTTCTGTAGACTAAGGCCCAGCTCCCACAGTCTCTCCACATACTCTGGGTGCTCCAGACCCCTCATCATCTTTGTGGCTCCACTCCTTGTCTTTCTTGATCTGTGAAGACCAGAATTGAACACTGTACTCCAGAAATGCCTTGACACAGCCAAGTAGAGGGAAAAGACCACCTCCCTCTACCTGCTGTCCACACTCTTTCCAATGCATCCCAGGATCCCAATGGCTCCCTTGGGTCCACTGCTGGCTCATGGGCAGCTTGTCATCCATGTCAACCATGAAGTCTCCCAGGTCCTTCTCAGCAGAGCTGCTCTCTAGTAGGCCAGCCCTCAGCCTGCAATGATGCTTGGGGTATTCCTCCCCTGGTGCAGGACCCAGATTTGCTTTTGTTGAAGCCCATTAGGTTTCCCTCACCCAATCCTCCAGCCTGTCCAGGTCCCACTGAATGGCAGCACAGCCTTCAGGGTACCAGCCACTCCCCCTCTTTCGTATGTTTCAAACTTGCTGAGGGTACATTCTATCACTGTTTTCAGCTTGCTGATAAACCAGTTGAATAAGACTAGACTCAGTAAAGACCTCTGGGAAATGGTACTGACTACAGGCCTCAAATTTGTTGATCATCTCTGAAGTATTGTCTCTGGCTGGGCCTCTACACAGCCACACATAAAAACAAGACATAGTTTCTGTATGACTATAGGCACCAAGGGAAAGGTTCCCCTAGGGTGATTCCCTATGTATTAAGCACCCAGCTCAAATTTATTATACTAGCTAAAGAAAGACCGATTGCTGAAGTACCTAGACTATTACTCAGGGATCAATTGTAACATTTTTACGTCTCTCTGATATAAATACCTGACAAAAGACAGCTCTTCTTTGGAAGAACTATGATATTGCTAAGTAGAATGTCTGTGCTTTATAGCTTGGGAAAGCATGAATCTAAAATACTGATACTATGTAAAACAGCCCTGTCACCCACATGACATGGATGCCACTACATGTTCTCCACCAATGATTGATGTGACAAACTCCATATGTTAAAAGGAGGCTGACGAAAATCTCCTTTTTTTTCCCAGATGGAAAAAATATGTAACTGTGGTACACAAACACTCTTTGCAGAGCTTCTCTGTTTCCTCAGCAGTAATAACGTATCTAAAAATAAGACTTGGGTCTGGAACAAGAAAAATATCAGAGCCTACCACCGCCCTAGTTTTCAGCACAAAAGAAGTGTCGACATTAAATGGTGTCAAGGGAAAGTGGATTTTTATTTATAGTAATGATGCTTCTTATTATTCAGTACAATTATCTGGAGAGAGAATAAGGAAGAGTGCTCAAGGTACTGCTTTCCAAGTAATTAACAAAATTATTTCAAACATACACAAAGACTGGCAGATCATTCATCAGTGATTATTTGGGGAAACTGTTCTCAGTAGTTTAGCCACATGGGTTTGTGACTTTACCTTAAGGGAGCCCCATATTTAAAGAAAAGTAAAATAATTACAATTGCTAGATGGGAATATTTAATTATTACTAGATGAACCAATACAAGATAGATAAAACATTTTATTGTTAAGAGATCACCAATGATATCTGTGGTTACAATGTCTTGTACATGATTTTGGTTTGTGGAATTTTTCTTTTCAAATTTTTAAAAGAGAATATATCTGATGGGGTCACTGTTTCTAGATAAAACTGTGTTGCTTTGAAATGCAGATTTCTCAAACTTATGTATGGGTTCCTGTAGGGATTTTCTGAAGCTTCTATATGGGCAAAGATACGTTCATGAATGGTAGGTTACCAATGGATATGTTGTTTTATACATCATCTTATAACTGGGAAGAAATATATCATCATTTAGCCCTTAAAGCTTAAAAAATGCTCAACTCTGTTCAAAGTAAAAATTCAAAGAAAAATTTTGCAACAGAAGTATTGAGAACTAACTGAAATACACAATATCATAATGCTCATTAATTTATCGTGTATTAAGGTGATCTGATGAAAACCCTTTTTGTTTACATCTTATTTATTGGGTACAGACATATCACAATTCACTGAACAGCATTTTTGAGAAGCCAGTGTTTTCAACCAACACCATAATGAAGCATTAAAACATTTAAGAGGTGGCAAAGTTGAGGGGTTTTTTATTTCCAAGGAAGAAAATGTTCTGGAAACATTTCTCAGCTACAGAAATTCTTCACTGTATTTGGGAATGTAGAATATTTCTAATGAGTTTCAAGAATTCTTTTTATAGACTTAAAATCAAAGGTTTACAAGAAGAGACGCATTACTGATTTAAAACCTTGGTAACAAAATGATTGACAGTTACCCTTACTTTAAATCTTAACACTGTTTTACATGCTTGTGTTTTCTTCTAAAGCATAAATGTTTAAAAGAATTTCTTTTCTGTAAATAAAAATCATGATCACAACAGCTGCTACCCTGTAAGAAGAGATCATATCTTGGTCTCTTAGAAGTTACTAGTTGGTAGTTTGCCTGTAGCCAGTCTTTTCCTGTTTCACAATTCATAATATGTTTATAGTTTGGAGTGAACAGCTACTGTCAAGTAATCTTCAGAGTGCATTCATACACACAATTCTCTCAAAATAAATAATAAAGTTTCAAGTATTGAGTAAGACAGAAAGCTGAATCTTAGCTTCTGTGTAAGTACAGCTGGCAGTATATAAATTTCGTGTTTATAGATATGATTATTTGGTACTTTTGGGGTTAGTAATTTCTTAGCAAACACTGGAATTTAGAAAACACTGGGAATTTCTTTAACTCCGGGAAATTTCTAACCATCGTTTCATAAACTAAATAAATACTATAAATTCTCTTCAAAAGGTAGCAAGCATAAAATATAGGTAATGTTCTAATAAGCTGAGATTAGAATTGGAACATCTTTTGCATCAATTTTGAGATTACTTCTGTAGAAGGAATGAAATGGCAAAATTGCCAAGTTGAAAGGAAGAACTTGTCCTTTAGCACACAGGCAAGATTTATCACAGAAAAGTATCCTTTTTGATCCCTTTTTGAAAAAAATTCAAATTTTCAAAACTGTGAAAGTATCATCTACACCAAGAAGTTGAGATATTTGGAGGGAACATGATTGTTAGATCCTAACCCTAAATTATCCATAACTTGTTCTGTTTCCTTTTACAAATAATATTAGACTTTCGTTCCTTTCTCAGTATGTTAATTTACATTGGTTTCAGTCTCTTTCACTCCTTTCTTAACTTATTTTACAGCTTGTGCGTTTCTCACAGCTGGATAACAAGCAGGAATCCCATTGCAGACACAGCCCATGCTGATGAACAGTAATTCTATGCATGAATCATGCAGTGAAGCATGTGAGAAGGAAATTTCAATAACATTCTAGTTTTTCAGGTAACCAGCACACACAACTGAAATGAATTTCCAGGTGAATTCAGATCCTATTTTAGGACTTCCAGTGATGACAGATGTTCAAAGTTGTCTAGTACTAACACATTTCCCTCAGGAACTGTAGCACTTATGGTTACATATTTAAAGTACCTCATGTGCCAATAAGCTCACAAAATTCTAAGATCATGATTTACATCTGTTTTGCTCTGCCAAAAAAAAAAAAAAAAAAACAACAAAAAAACAAACCACCAAAAAATCCCCACCCATACATCAAAAAACCCAAACAACAAAACCCCCCAAGTTTAAATCAAAAATTTTGGAGTAAAGAGGTTTTTTTAGTACAGAGCATGGCACTCAAATTTCCTAGGCTTTGATACATTAAATACAAACTGTTGCAGAGTTATATGTTTGAGCCCTGGGTTTTCACTTCTTCCTTTACATGTAACTAATGTATTTTACAAATTTGTTCATGAATCTTAAAGACTACAACATCATATGAGAGTTTATGAATAAATCTGTGATATATAAATTTCCACTGGTTAGCACAGAAAACACTGTGCTCTGCTACACCTATGTAGGATGTCAAACTTACCTGATGGGGAAACCAGAACACTTAGGAATAAAAGTACAGAAGAGCCTTTTACCTTCAGCCTCCAGGAAAATGATAATTGCAGCTAAAGGCAGGCAAATAGTACCCTGATTGACTGGAACAAATATCACAGGCTTTCAGTAGGGCTTTGCTAGAGTTCTTACCCTGGGATTTTTGAGCAGAGTTTTCAGCCATAGTGTGTTGCTTGCCCATGTTTTGTTCCCTTTCAGTAAACCTGGAAGAGCTGGGATTCAGGGAAAGTACATGGAGATCAATTCCTTTTTGTTAGATTTTTGTGACCTAAGAAATATGGACCAGAGTCTGTTTGAATGTCTGACAGCATTTTCCCATTGGATGTGCTCCAGAGGGATATTCCCATGACTCATGTTTGTCCCAGCACACACATGGAACAGTGAGAGGCAGAAGCTTGGCTGTCTCTCCATTATGAAAGATGATGTTTCATGAAAATAGTACTTTTAAGGTAGTTAAACATAATTCTTTACATAGTTAACGTAGTTCTTTAAAATACAGTTCTTAGCTGGGTCGGTTTGTCAACATACATCAAAATACATGGAAAGGAATCTGATTCCAGAATGTGACAGCTGAGGAAATCCTTGTAGTGAGGCTAAGCTTGAAGTTGCTTGACACTAACCCATTACAGCAATGTTTTTAGCCTATACACCAGAAAATGTTTTGCTCATCATGTCCAAGTTTCTTAGCATGATTGGATGGACTCATATGCAAGATGATGTAAGGAGACACTGGTTTCCAAACGGGCACAAAAATCCCCATGAAAAAGCTATCATTATTTATGCCTGTTGAGATCTTTCTTAATCCTTGCAAAGATCTGTTTGATAAATTAAATGCCAAGGAAAATCGTTGCTTACTCTGGTTGGCAGATATAGCATCAGTGTGTGCCTTGAGTTAAACCATGCCTAAACACACATTTTAGTTCTCCAAATAGTTCAAATGAGTACATACACTGCTTAAATTAACTTGTCACTTAATCCACTGCAGTCCTCTTAAATACAATTCACAAGTTATGGGAATCACAACATGTTACATCAAGATCATATAATACCTGGAATGATGGAGGAGACATGCTAATGTCCCTAAAGGTCTAAGAGAGCAATGAAGTGCAAATCAATTTCAATAATCCAGAAAGAACTAAAGACTTTCCTCAAAGCTGAAGAAATTTCATAGATTTCACGTTTCCTCACAAATGACCCGAGAAAATACAGTAAATATATATAAGAGAATTTGCAGTGTTGTGCATCTTGCCTTTACATGCCAAATGATAATAAAACTTGATCTGGAAGAATTCAGACTAATTTTCAGACTGGAGAGATTCAAATCAGCATCATGTAAAAAGCACACTTAAACCAGTTTTCACTGCTTTAAATAGCTATGATGCTGGAAAAAATTTGCTGAAAACACTTTGATTTCTGCAAGGCTTTTCGTTTTTGATGCCCTGCACTCTTTTCATAGAGTCTGGGAGAGGCTACTAATATGCAGGAAGAGGGTGGTTTCATTTTCTGTGATACTGCAAACAGAAAATACTCTAGACAGATATTTGCTTCGTGCAGGACATGGTCAGGCTGGGTGGGAGCATCAGAAAAAAGCTCCTGTTCTGTCAGATCAGTCAAGGAAATGTGGTACTGCTGTGGAGCAGAGGGTACTGGTGTCTTTGTTTCCTACGAATCCCCCCATTACTGTTCAGACACAGGAATGGAAGCTCTGCCTTGCAAACTCCTCTTCTAGTTTTTAGCTTTTACTTAATTGTGCCATGCTAGTGGTCTTGGCTAAAGGGAAAATTGTTAAACCACAATAGATTTTAATTCGTTGAGCTGATATGCACCTTTTTTGTTTTCACTGCGGCAAATTACTAAAAGAACAAACCAAATAAAATAATTTACCCTTACTCTGCTGTTTCATGAACATAGAATTAAAAACAAAATCATTTGAAAACTGAACAGTTCCTTAATTAGAAAAAATAGTTGTTCAGGGTCCCCTGTGCTCTGTGTTCAAACCCACATTCAGATTTGGTCTTCCCAAGGACCTGATACCGTGAGACAAGTCAGACAAAAAGCTTTGTTGGTTTGTGATGCTTCAGTAAGTCTGCTGGAGCACAGTGTATGTGCAAATATAGATTTGTCTTTCAAAACAAGTAAATCCTTTACAGATTCTGAGCTCCTATCCGAGGAGACTTCCACTCTGTAGGCTTCCACTCTGTGCATAGTCAGTACGACCATATCTCACCTTTGAATCTATCCAGTCTGAAAAAACTGTTGGAATACCACCTGGTAACACATGAAACTGTTTTTGTTCATTACCAACAGATTTTCTGCTTTCAGCACTTATTCTTCATGCTGTACTGGTTAATTATGACTGACCAGGAAAGCTCCAAATTTTCTTTCTCATCCTTGGCTGGTTGAGTGAGAATCGCTTGTCTTGTGCAAATATAAATGCACTGACACACTACCGTACACTTTAAAAGCCTCTTTCTGATCCTAATACCTTTGGCTACATATTTGGAATTTACTTTAGTAAACATTCAAGCCAGCAAAACCCAAATGAATGTTTTGCTCAGAAAGCAAATACACACAAATTACATTAGTGTGGCCCAAGTAAATTAATTTATAAATACAAACATATTCATGGAAAATGTTGCCCCATTAGCAGTCCCCAGAGATTTGTCAGTCTCAGATCAGGTCAAGGACAGGGGGATATAATGGTGTCAAAGTAGAACATGCAGACAGATAACTGCTGTGTGATTCAGAGATATAATTCTCCTGAAGTAAGAAATGGGATCTGAAATGCAGCCCCATTCTCTTAAATAGAAGGCACTCAAGCTTGTTTTTGTAGCAGGTTGCAATTTTCTTAAATAGTCTGCTCTATGTGCTCTTTTACAGCCAAAATATATTATATGTTTCTCTACTTTTTGAAGCAGGTACTGTAGAATAGTGTGATTACAGCTTTTAGCAGCCTCTTTTTGGCTGCCTGGGTGTACTTCGATAATTGAAAACTTGTTTATTGGCATCATTTGCTGGACTTTAATCACTGTCTCTCCTCTAGGAGCTGCTTTATCCCTTCTGAGGGCTGACTCTTTGCATAGGCTTTGTCTGTTTCCTGGCACTGGACAGGCTCTGCTTCATGCAAAGTGGATTTGTAATTTAGAAACAGAGAGTGGCCACCAGCTCTCTTGTCCCGGGGTGCAGAGGGACCTGCCCATGCAGGGCTGGAGTACCCACGGGTACATGGATGGATGTGTCCCCCCAGCATGGCTGGATGGCTGCCAGCTCTGCCACCCTCCCTGGGAAGGCCACCCTCATCCCCCTGAAGGCAGCAGCAGGTGGTCTGGCCCCATTCTTAATTGGGAAGAGTTTGTTTCACGTTTCTCTGCTCATTAGAAAACAAAGCAGACCCTTGTTAACACTGATCGCTTAGATTCCTGTTTAATCAAATTACATACTAGGTTTTGCTCTGATTTAAATATTGCCTTCTCATATTTGTCAGCACAATACTTCAGCTTCGTTTCTCATTAATCCTGACAGGAAAGAAAAGGTTTTTATCTTGGATTACTGTTTCTTTATGGAGCCTGAAAAAGGGTGTTTCTTGCTAGCAGAGTAAGAGAGGCTGCCATAAGCAAGGGAAGAGCTTCCTGGCTGATGTGCAAGAGTTTCAGGGGCTGTGTTTTCTCCTGTATAATCATATTAAATTTCTTTTTGACCTCTTAAAAAAAGCTGCAGGCAAGATTCTTCTAAGATAGTATTAGGAAGGAGGAAGAGTCGTCAAGTGTAGAGGCCCAAGTGGCTGTTGGAGCTGAATTTTCCACCTGTGAGCCAGGAGAGAGAGCTTGTGGATCAATATTTATTTATTCTTTTTACTGCATCTGTGGAAAAGATAGCTGAGAAGGGATTTTGAATTCTTTTGTTTGGTTTATAGGTTTGTTTGGTTAATGCTTCTGTGCAGCATTAACTTTTTTTTATTATGGGTTGGGGGGGTGTTTTATTTGAATATTTTATTGTTATTATTAATTGTGTCAGACAGATTAGTGCTTTATACTTTATATTGACACCTATAGATGAAGATATAACTTCATTTATATGTGGTGAGCATGTATATTCTCTCTTTCTACCAGTGAAGGTGGAAGCTCAGAAAATACTAAACACATTCACTGTGTTGGAGTGAGCTGGGCAGGAAGTGAGGAGCAGCCAGGCATGCATACAGTTTATATTCTTGTAAACAGAGTACAGGCTGTTCATTCTACTGCCCTTGTGTTGTTTGAAAATTGCCAAAAATTAATTGTTGGAAATGCTCAGGAGTGGATTTTGAATGTGCTTGTTTATTTGCACTAGAAAATGAACTACATGGAGACATGCCCATTACATATACATAGAAGCCTATTTATAGGTGTGTGACACAGGAGAGACTTTGCTTCCACTGCTCAATGACAGATTCTTTAGTGCTCTGGCACAGACACAGCCAAGCAAGCCAGACAGGAGGAGAACTGCCTGATACAAGCCCATCTACTCAATTAGCTTGTACTGGTGACAGAAAGTTAGAATATAGGGATGGCTATTAATTTATTTTAATAAATTGCATTATTCCTAGTGCAGCAGAAATACTGAACTAGGTTAAGAAAGAAAGGTTCTTAATGCTTCTCCCCCAAAATTCAGACTTTTTGGAGACTTATCTGGAAAGGGACCAGTTTGTATTGCCCTAAATAATACCCTGTGCTGTTATCTTCATCACTTTATTCTGTAATTACTTTGAAAAGTAATTCTATCTTTAGCCAGTCAATTTTAGTGTAGTCTATCTCATTTTTATACAATGACACAGATGATTTTTTTTTCTCTCCATAGATAAGGTGATAATGATTCAAAGATTCCTGATACTTTTTAGCAATGAATGTCCTTTAGGCTTGCCTCTCCCCAAGACTTAAAATAATGATTCTTTAAGGTTTAAAATTATAAAAGTATGCTTACAGAGTGGCATGACACTACTTAACCCTTAGTCACTCAGAATTTTTCATGCTGAGTATTAAAGAATTTTTTTAATAAAATTCAGGCTTTTAATACAATTAGTTATTTTTAAAACAGTCAAACCAGAACTCATTGAGAAAATGAATGTATTTGTGCAAACAAGGTCTGTTGACAATCCCTGGAATCATGGAAAAGAAACTATGTGTGCTGACTATATTGCTGAGTATGGCTGTTTTATGCTCTTTTTTGCCCCCCTGTTATAATATTAAATGATTCTATTAAATCTTCACGAGTTTCTAGCATTTATACCTTTAATTTCCGCTGTTATGGAGCATTTGCTTTTATTAGCAAGTAGCCAGTTTTCCCTTTCAAACTTTCTTAGTTTGAAACACATCTGTTCTTAGAAAATTATTTTTGCAAAAGTTATGAATGCTGTCAGAAGAGGAAAATTAGAAGGAGGCCGTATTGATGAATGTAATATGTACAATAATACAAATTACTGTAAAGCTATAAAGTTGATAAAATGCTACCTGGTACCTGTAAAACAGGTGCAGTAATTAGAAGTGTCTTGGGTATCAGGAGGATCAGTCAGAAATAGATTAAGCAGACAGATTTCTGGTTCATGTGGGGTTTCCTTTATTTTGTCTTTTCCTTTAAGAAATAACTGATATTTATATTTATTTATTCTCATCTTTTGCATTGTCCAGTTAGTTCTAATACTATTCCTGTAAATGGTGACAAGCCCTGAGCAATCCAAGGGATGTGTGGGTCAGTATATTGATGTATATCTCCATAATGAACCTGTGAATACATTATACTGTTGAGAGCTTATGAAGGTTCTTCATGACTTGAAAAATATGGTGGTACTGTTGAGAGTGGCCTGCTGTATTTTAGATAAGATCTTTGATTCCTTGGAAATAGATATAATAGATATCTCTTATGAGATATCCAGCAGTGTCTCTCTCTCTTATGTCTCTAGACTGTATCTGAAAAGCTGCTGGGCCAGATGGCACTGTAGATCTGCAACATTTAAACATATTTTTGGCAGCTCTGTGCATGCATAATATCCTGGGTGAAATATTTTTGCTTGCCAGGCTAAAAAAGTGTGTAAACTTCAAAATTACATCCAATGACACCTGAATACCTGTCTATATTTTCTTGGCCAAGTATCTACACACTACTTGGCTTAACTAATAAAAAGCAGACTAAACAAAAGAATTAGTCTTCACTACAGCTGTTATATGGCTTTTACTAAAGAAAAGTAGTTACAAAAGTAGTAACTTTTAAAAGTCTTTTAGTATCCTGGATTTCCCAGTCAGGGACTGCTGACCAGAACTTACCTATAAAGTGTTATTTGACATTTAAGATTTATGACAGTATCCTATAGAATTTTTATGCTTTAATTCATGGCCCAAACTGTCTAGTACTCATGTGTCCTGTATGTTTCCCCCTTAATTGTTGCACAGTCAGGCTTGTCTGTACTACAAGTGACAAACAAATTAAGAACCCATGTAAATAGTCTGACCTCTCTGTTTTGCTGAGACACACAATTAATGTTATTTACCAAACACATGACATTTGGTGATATTTACCAAACAGATGACACTCACCAAGAAGAATATGGTTATTAAGCCAATGGAAATTCACAAAGCATTTGGAATGTAGGAAATTTTGGAAAATATGGGAAATGCCGATTGGAATTTTAAATCCTAGCTAGTTACAGAAGAGTCCAGAACTGAATATTCATTTAAATAATTGGTAGTTAGGAAACTGCAGGGGCAGCTTGCAGAATGATAGTTGAATTTTGATGCTTCTTGTTCTTCAAGTAATATGGAGATCTGAAGTCAGTTGAGTTGATTTTACCAATTGAAATTTAAATCATAATCTCAACACAAGTTTGTTTGAAGCACCTATAAGCTGCATCAGGATCTTTTAGGTAGCTTGTGTATAAGCACACTCATATTTAGACTTTAGTCTAAATATGTCTAAAGTAATATTATTCAATTTACAGTGAGTACTGAGGAGTGCACTGTAAAATGCTAAATCCCCTGGGAGGCATGAGTTGCGCTCTCTGACTTTCAGGTATTGTTGTGTTTTAAAACACAAATAAAAGCGGAATAACTCTTCTCTATAGCAGGCTTGTAGTTAAGTCAGCATCCTCACAGACTTTCCAGTACTTCAATCTCATTTTTTTCTTCTAGTGAAGCACATTTGATTTGGTATTTCTGCCTCTTGGGAACATGCCTACCAAACCACTTAGGCATCAGTATCCCTCTCCTGGTGTGGCTGCACCATTATACAGAAAGCTGGCAAGCAGAGAAACATAAATATCTAGTTCAGTGATCAGGACACTTGCCAGAAGGAGAGAATTCTTGGGTTCTGGTGTCTCTCTGCTTAGTTAGCTTCCTGCTTTAGTATTTGATATTAAGCAGCAGAGTTTCAAGCCTGTCAAGCTACTGAATCTAGTCTAGATTAAAATATTCTGTTGATTCATGCGTTTTCAACTCTAAGCGTTTTGGGAAAATTGGTGGAGACAATGAAGTTTAAGTATCTTCATGATTAGACAGAAGCTGAATGGCCAAAGTAGCTGTATAAATGCCTTTTCCACAGATGTGTGGCTAAAAAGTTTCCATCCAATGACTTAATTTTAGAGCTACCTTTAGTGTTCCTCTAAAAGCTGATTTGTCCTGATATAATCTCTGAAACTCTTCCTTAAAGTCTACTTCCAGCAATTAATTTTAATTCTTTGGAAATTAAATGCAGAGACATGTTTAAGAAAAACATGGAAATCTAAGGACAAGCTGTGGAAAAACAAGAAGAAAAGGAAAATAGAAAAAGTAGCATGAAAAGATATAATCCTCCTGAACCCAAACACCAAAGTATAAAACGGCAGGCAGGAAAAGAAAGAAACAACAGCAAAGACATGAAATAATTCTAAGGGTCTTGCTTGAAGTACATAGCCAGGTTAGTTCACTAAGAGGATTGAGCTGAAAAGAGTTAATGGAAATATTATAGATGAAAAACTACAGGAGGAGAAATTGATCAGACATTTAAATTTGCATTTTATTCTGTTTGAATCCTGATTGATTTGTTTCTATAAAGAGCAGATTATATTTTATTCTGTGGTTATTTCCAAGTTCATAATTAAAAATCAAAAAACCTCAAAGCTTGCATTTCAAAATAATCAGAGAATTGGGCATTCCCATGAAGAAATTGACATTTACTAAACTAAGATGTGATTTCCTCCAGCTTCTCCAACCACGACTTTTTAGGTTTATTGAATATGGACATTTTCTCCTAGGCTGCAGGGATCTGGTAGCTGTAGGGATTTTGACCAAAGACAATATTCCTATGTGGCATAGTGAGCATTGTGCCAATGTGGCATGCTTAGGTTTCTGGAGTTGTTTTTATAGACCAGCAACTACAATGGTATCATAAGAAAACATGTCCTGTGGATGTGCCTTAAGTCTTCCTTGCATTCTGCATCTCTGAATATAAGCCTCTTTTGGAGGTGCTGAGTGTTTTGACACACCCCTGAGGAGGATTTTCTGTTCTCCTGGACAGAGGAGTTGGTTTCCTATGCTGTAAAGCATGGCATGTGACCGTAGAAGCCCAGAAGATAAGGGCTCCCTTTGGTTTTTCCATACAGTAATGTGATCTTCCATATAGTGCCTCCTATCTGGCAAACCTAGAAGTCACAGTTGTATTTTGTAGGGTCTTTCAAACTCTATGTCCAGGTCTTGGGACATTTAGACTTTAAGTAGCAGTGCTCAAAAGCAGTGTCCTTCCAAAAGCAATGTCCGTCATTGCAAATCACGTTTCATAGAAGTTATGTGATCTGTTAACTCAGACATTGGCAGAAACTGAGGCTGGAGCAACTGGTTTTCAGGAGAAGAGCTTTTTTTTTGCCTCTTGAGCATAAACCAATTTCTGCTCCCATGGAGGGTACCTGGTGGCTTGTATGGTCCCTCAGCCCCCCTCACTCCTTTGCAGCCCTGGATCTGGACTATACTGAATGAAAATTACTCTTCCTCTAGTCCTATAGATTAGAATCAAGGCACAAAAGGAAAGGCAATTGTGAGGAGGAAGGAAATGTTGTTGCCTGCCAGGTGGAGAGATTAAAGGAATGGTGATGAACCTGAGTCTTAGAAAATCTTTCTCCCTTATGTCTCTGTGACCTCAGCAGCCCTGCTCTTTTTTTATTGAATCCTTAAAAAATGTGTTGTATATATTTTATGGGTATATTGTATGGCTATCATAGGTCCCTTAATATTACTGCAGATTTCTGATTGATTATGGCTTAAAAATTTCTATTATTATTTGGGACATAGTATTCCAGAAATGTATAATTCAGTCTCCCAAGCACAGATGTTGCAATGATGGTTTCTGATCCCCAGATGTGTTTATTATAATCCACTCCTTGTAAAGAAACTGCAAATAATGATGAAAGTTCAAAGTGGTAGAAATTGCAAGGAACTGAAAACATCATTTCTCTGCTCTGCATTCCACGCAGTCTCCGAGTGAATATATGTTGTAGATTGTTTCATTCGCTGATATTCAGAGCCCTATATATTTTAAATATACTCCTTGCTATAAAGTCTGACAGCTACATTCCACTGGAATCACAAAACTGTGACCAGAAGAGGAAATCTCACTAACAGAGAGGAGAACTAAGCTTACGAAACTTACCACAGAAATAAATAAAAATTACTCTTTCTATCAATGCATTCAAAACTCAGGTCATCGAACTGGCTTTCCCTCATTCCATTTCTCATGCACAGACACACACACACTATTGTATCTCATTTTTTCTGTTATCTGGAGAGGGGAAATGTGTTTATTTTTTAAATTCTGTTTTTGTGGTGATAATCAACTTGTAAGAAAATATAAATTTAACAGCTAAATAATTCTATCTTATCGTTTAAATTAGAGATATCTACTTGTTTTTTCAGACCCCAGTAGGAATAGAAGAAAACACGTGACTATAATGAAGTCCTTTAGTTTAGTGCTATAGTCACAGGTGTTGAGAGGGATTATAAAACTATAAAAGCTTGAGATAGTATGGAAAACTACACAGTGTTTTGATCTTGTTTGACTGAATGTGGATCAACATTTTTGATATATACAAAGAGTCACATACAGGTCTTTTCAAAGACCATGTGAGACTAAACCTTTGATCTTTGTTGGGAAAAATAAAAACTAGATATATTCTCTTATTTTCAAAAAATTATGTCTTTCATGAATATTGATTCTCTGACATTGGTGAACAAAATAACTTAGGGTTTTTTTCTGAGTTTAACTTAAAATCAGAAACTGTCACTGGAAACAAAGATTGATGTAGCCTGTGACTGTGGTATTGAGCTAATTTTTTATTACAATTCTCGATGTGTCACTCAACTAAGATTTCCTTTTTGAAGTGAGGCTATAGATCACTGTCAGAAATTGTTTCTATTTATACAGGTCTCTTTTATATTTGAGTGTATGATAAGGTTTTATTAGTAAATGGCCATAACTGGATGCCTACTGATACTTCACAAGCATCACTTTTCTTGTTTTTAACAGAGTTTGAAAAGACATTATTTTTGGAAGGATTTAATGACAACCTATAATGAATATACCCCTGAATATGTTTAGAATGTTTCTAGTTCCTGGAATTCATGATACTGCAGCGACTTTATATCTAAAATTCTGTCAAGAGAGCATGGTAGATTCCTAATATAATTTGTTTATTTGGATTTCTAAATCATTCATGTAGAAAAAGTACTTAATCTGTGTAGAATGTTCCCAGTTCAACATTTATTGGACATGTTTTAAAGGACTACAGATTCTTATTTGACTGCATTTCTAATGATTTGCATATGATATATCGAATTCGAGAGCAGAAGTAGTAGTAAGATGGTCTTAATTCAGCCATATATTTATTCTTAGTGTCTTTATTCTGTAATTGCTACATAATTCCCTCTTCAAGAGCATTTCTTAAACTTACAGACTTCTACAGATCTTTCTTGTTTTCCTGTCTGGTTGCATAAGGGAATACAAGAATCACTTCAGACTTCCTCACAAAGGTCTCAGGAACAGGAATGGGAATTACATTAAGGATAATTTTTTCCAGTTGAATGTGTTTGGCACCTCAGAATTTCAGAATGTATCATGACCTTTATGGTTTCTTCTCCATCTGACTACACTATGTTTCAAAGAAAGGTCTGGCTAGTTTTATAGTTGATATAGATTATCTAGAGATAAATCACTTTGAGGTGCACTTGTGGCTCTATCAAAAATCATAGTGTTTCTCTTTTTCTTCTGCCTCTGATGCTCATCTGAAGCATCCTAGAGTTGATCACGTTCATAAGCATCTAGTGGCTTTTTTCTCTTTGGTATGCTGTTATTCCAGTGGAAAACATGAAGGAGTATGATACCTCTGAAACAGCTCAGGATAAAGTCAAAGAGAAAGTAACTTCTTATTTCACATCATTCATTCACATATTACTGCAAAGAGCTGTTCCATTGATGTGTATTCACAATGATTTCCCTATGCCAAAGTGTTAATTACCAAAGAGTGGTATTTGAATGAAGATACCCATTCCATTTTGCTTCTTTTTTTAACAAATGCCTATTCTTACACAACATTCTATTTCACACTGGTAACACAAGTTCAGGAGTAGTTCAAAGATCAAGTCAGATCAGCATCCAAAACATTGAAATCCTGGTCTGTCTCTCAAGTTATTGCATTTCATTTGTAATACTTTAGCTACATTTAACTACCTGCAGTTAGTTTCTGTCTCTGGGCAAGATGCTTGCCTATATGGAAGTAGTCAATAAAATTATTACTCTAGGGAAATGAAAGAGATCCACACTTCTGGCACTTGAAAATCCACATTTGGTACTTGAATGACCCTGTATATTCATCACCAGAATAAACATAGCTACCTGCTGTCTTATTGAATATTTGTGCAGATGGAATGAAAACATTAGAAGTGTGTTGGAAGTCCTTAGTAAAGTGTGGGCTGTAGAAAGGATGTCTCAAATCTCTGTAGTTTAAATAAACATAGACCCCAAGTCACGTACATCTCAACGAAACCTAAAGGACCCTGGTCACGAAGATAAAAGATACTGCACTTCTGTAAAATTGTTAAAGAGAAAATCTTATAACAAACAATCAAAATAATAAAAAGGCATTTAAATGTCTCTCTAGAATTCACACATCAGTTAAAAGCCATGGTTGTAAATCTGAATAATGCTAAATAAATCAAATCTGACAGTTGTTTCCACTAAATACCTTCTGCTGTGATCTGAGTACCAGCTGTCTGATATTTTCAAATGTGAAGCAGGTTATGGAGTTGGATTAGCTTCATCCCACCTAGAAAGGTGAAAATGGTGTTCTCACTTTCAGTTCTGTTCAGGTGATAATTAACTAGAAATAAAGTACTAAAGATGATACAACTATTATATGAAATTATAAACTTGTCATTAGTCTGCATATTCTGCTAAAATCAATGCTAGTTTAAAGTCAATAGTGTTCATGAGATGAAGATAATTTGAATTTTATTAGACATTTTCTTATGCTCTTATTCCTCAAGAAATATCTCAAGGGCTTCTCAAAGAAATAACTGATAAGTTACACCTTGGGCTATTTACTGAAGTAAAGCAGAGCACTCATAACTTCTGCAGTCACTCTTGAGAAAGAATATGGAAATGGTCTTTTAAGAAAGAATACTCATAAAGACATCTGGATTTTCCACTCTGTATGGCCGACTGTCAAGAGAGGGTCTGTAAATTCCCAAGCTTCACCTGCTTGATTTCCAGCTTCCACAGCTGATTTGTTGTTGGCTAGTGTTGTTCCCCCTGATGTGTTGCTTTCCTTCGGAGGAACTTCTGAAGAAGTGTCCAGATATGATGCAGTTCTTAAACCTGCTCAGAATTTCTACACAGGCTACCACTCCATCACTCCAACCACGGATATAGAAGCAGTTTTGAGTAATATTTCACCCTAGTCAGTAAAGTACGACTAATACACGAAATTTGAGAAGACCAGAATTATTATATTACTATTGCTATATTTATTGTGTATTTATTGCTTCTTATTTTATTATCTTAGTACATTTTTCTTCAAATAGCTGATTATGTTAATAAGTAAAGATGTCAGTTATGAAAGCTAGACTTCATTAAATATTGATTCATAACTCACAAAGCTTGTTCCTACTTTATTACACAAATAACCGAAAGATTCCAGAAGCTGTTAGTCTGTATGAGCCATTCATGATTTTGGTAATAATTTTGAGGAACACTGCTGCTGACATGCCACCTTGGGGGCAACCTCAGCCATTTATTTACTTTTTGATGTGTTTGATATAACATTGTCAGAACAGGAAAGATGCAAACCAATTAAAAATCCTCCCTATGCCCAACTGGCGTAATTTACCAACACAGAGGCCCTTTGATACATTCAGTTTTATTGTGAAATAAAACACTGTGTATTTCTTCCAGCTTTTGACGAGATTAATTTTGAATCTTTGTGTCAGGAGATGTACAAGTGTTATCTGTAAATGAGAAATGTATGCAAGGTGCTCAACTACTGCTGAATTTCAATGAACTTTGTGGTTCTAATGTCAGGAAGCTCTGTCAAATGTTAACAGAAATTAAAAGTAAAATTCATATGGAGCTTTCACAAATCACAGCCTCATCTGTCAGCATTTTATAATAACCTAACAGTTATGATCTATCAAGGTATCAAAGTGCAGTTCTAAGCCCCAAAGGAAAAATCATGACATTCTTAGACCAGTGAAGTGAAAATAAATATTTTTATTGAAAAGAATTGTCAAGGTTTGCTTTCAAAGTTTTCTCACTAATTGCATTTCAAACAACTTATAAATGTTGAGAGTGAACAGGAAAAAAGCCACTGAGACTGTTATAACTTTGAATACTTTAGATAACACCAGCTTATGTTTATTTAACATTTCTTCCTGCATTTTTAAAAATAAAGCTGATTTTAAATTTTTGATAAGGTAGTTTTCTTTACAAGCACATTACTCTGTGGCATTATAATTTTCATTTAGCAGGGCAAGAGAGACATTAAATACATGAAAGCATTCCATCTTATCTGTCAACACTTAAATTTCTGTAAAAGACCTGTTATATGAATCTAGACACTGTACAGAAACCTATGGCTTTACATTAAAATGCTTGGGCCAAACTTTCAAGATCTGTCAGGGCTATGGAGTTCATTTTGCTTATTGAAAACTATATTTTCTGCTGCTGAAAACACAAAGGCTTAGGGCTAGGTTCTGGTCTGCATTACAGCCTGCTTTTGCTGCTCCAAGGTTCAAAGGGCTAGAAAGCCAATCATAACAATCAGTGAAGGGTTGGATCAGCTTCATCTGACTCCTCCCTAGCTTTCCTTGGAAAAGGGGAGAATTTCAAACATTCACTGTTGTAATAGCATCTGCTTGGAATTATCAAAATAAGAAATTATCAGTGAGGATTTTTTAAAATTAGTTATCATATTGTGTTGCCTTTTCACTGAATGGTTTAGAAGTGTATATTTCTCAAGGTGGGGAAAATTAAAGGTCAGTTTTTATTTACGTGTATATATGTAAATATGCATATATATTATACATGTATACCCACACATCTGTCTGAGGGGATCAATCCCATACCAAGAAGATGTTGTGATGTGTAAGATGCACACTAACCACACTTTGATATTGAAACTATTTCATTCTTACCTGAAATAGTTGAACACTGAAATGATCAGGGGCAGGATGAAGTACCTTTGGTTGCACAGCTGAGTGCCATTACTATAGCACTTCAAGGCATGGTTCTTATTCTTTTGTTGTCTTAATCGCTAAATATTCTTTACAAAGTCTAAGAGAAGAGATGCAACTTCAAATATCTAGTTTTTTCAATTACAAAGCTACAAGACTAGCTTAAACCTAATCTTTTTCTGCTTCAGTACACTATATGATTATGCAAGCCAATATACCCAGCTTTTAAATGAGTATCTGAGTAGTTGAAATAAAAATGGATTTGGAAAGTCATCTCTTTCTCATATCGCACAAGTGACATATGAAATTTCTGTTTGTTGTTTACACTGAGAATTTAAGGACAAAGATTCCCCTCTAGCCTGTTGGTTAGGACACATGCTTTGGAAATGTAGGTTCAGCTCTCTTTAGCTGGAGGTAGATGTTGAAACCACATTTTCCATGTGCCAGGTGCAAGTTGTTATCAACTGTGCTATTTATTAAAAAAAGTTGTCCTCTGTTATGGGAATCTCTCCATTCATTTCCTTTGCAATTTTACACACACACGAAAAGAGTTTTTTGGGGTTTTTTTCTCATTTCAGCACCAAGAGTCCTAATCACTTAAAGTTTTGTTTGCTCTGAACTATTTTTTGAGTAACTATTTTGTCTTTCAGTTCAGCTGCCAAACCACAAATAATCTGTGTCTCCTTGTGTTGTAAAAACTTAGTCTTAGTTTGAGGACAAACTGTAATAGAAATAACAATTTTATAACCTTTGATGAGCTGCCTTTTTACTACTTCTCCTCTGTAGAAATACCAAGAAATTTTTTCATGGCATGGTCCCTTTAGTGTAATTTGTTTTGCCATTTTCCACAAAGATATCCCCTGCACCCTGTGCATAAATTCTTAGAGAATTAATGTCAATCATTGCTTTGAAGGTTTCCATATTTAATCTATATAGTGCTGCCATCAATCCAACAGAATTAACTTGTGGTCAAACATGTTTAGGAGAAAGGCAGAAAGTGTTCTGCTTCTCTGGGAAAGAAAGTGCTCCAGAGTGAGCACTCCAGAGTGCTCCTGTCGCCTTGGATCTGGAAAGGCAGGGGCTGGGACTTTCCTTCCTTGTGCAAGAGGAACAGAGATCATGTTTGCCTGTTGGGGAAAGCATTTTTCATGTCCAGGGAAAATTTCACTAAAACCAAAGCAGAATGAAAGAATAATTTTTTGTCTGGGAGATTTCCTGCCCTCATTATAAACCTCAATAGCTGCAACCAAACCTCGAGGTGTTGCAGTTGCCAGCAGGTCACTCATCTCAGAACCTTACTGGATCTGCATTATTGCATTCACCATTTTCTCAGAATTAGCTTGGGTTTTAGACTCTGGCATTTTATTATATTTGTGACTGGAATTCAGCTCCCCTCTATGGCTTTTTTCCTGTATTCTCCAAATCTGCTTCCAGCTCTGATTAGATCCAGGAAGTGCAACAATACAAAAATTTAGTGGAAAATAGAGTAAAAATTATTTCCTTACCAATTTTAAGAATATTTATGAATGTTTATTTATAGGGAATAATTGTCTGTGTTTTCTTTACTGTGTGATCTTTAAAAAGGTTACATGCAAGGATTATGTATCTGCTGCAAAAGGAGCACTTGTATTCCTTGCACAGACTTTTTTAACTTAAATGCATGCATGAAAGGAAAAGTAGAAGGCCTGAGGAAAACCCCCAAAGTTTTCTCTTAAAATATAAAAGCCAGGTTTTCAGTTTTAGAGCTAGGTTATAATCGTTACTGCATTCCAGCTTCTAGGCAGGAACACTTTTAGATCGAACTAGGGATAGATAAAACTAGAGTAAAATTCTTGGACTTTCTTTAGTAAAGAGCTTCTGGTAAAGGTGAGTTGTTAGAAGGAAGATTTCTTTCCTGCTGTGATCTCTTTTTTTGTCTAAGAACAGCCTCAGTACTGCAGAAGTACTGAGAACTACAAAAATAACACTATAAATATATTCCAAAGCCTGTTATTTCAGATGGAATTTCATACAATATCATATCAGATCTACAGTGACCTACAGATATTGAAAAACTGGTCAGTTTTGTAGAAACCAGTGTCATGCACAGTTTGAATTCATTTCCATTTGGAGAGTTTTCATCCTGAGATTACTCCCTTTGAACAGCAAAAAGATTCTGCTTGGAAAGATAAAACAGATATTAGAATTTAATAGGATTTGTAGTACAGAAAAGACTACAAAGTTACATTTCTTTGCACATGTAAACATTCAGTAATTGAAAAAATAGTATTTTATAACAGAAACATTAAATCCCACTTTAAAATTCATCCCCTGCTTTTGTGGAATAAGTATTCAAATTATGATTTGGGTCTTTGAAGTGACTTTTTTGTCACATTTAAAACACTGTGTTCCATTAGAATTGTGGGGTAGCTTTCCAGTTTAACACACTTTCTCCAATACAGAGCATAACTTACACTCCTAGTTTTGAAATATCCCTGTTGTTTCTGTAGACTATGGATGCCGTAATTTTGTGGTACCAGGAACTACTATTCCATAGCATAATTCCTTCACAGCTAATGTCTATTTCTTCCATGGTATTTTTTTGAGATAGAAGTATCTGCAAATATTATAAGGGTATATACTACATTTTTTATTATAAGAAATCTCTTTGGCTTTTGTAGATAACACCATTTGTAAAAACAAGAGAGATTTTGTGGATAGCAAGAATGGGTGCTCAGTGTCTCAGTGTGTGGTGGATTCTAGAGTAATATTTTTGAAACTTTCACCTGTACACACAGATAATTAATATGTTTGCAAAATTGGATCACTGGGCATTCTCTTGTGTCTCACTTGAGATCCTTTTTACATCAGCTCCTGCCCTTTGATGTTGGATTTGAATAAGTAAAAAGTCAAGACATGGTTCTGGAACAAGGGTCTATAATTTTGCTTTTAGTTGTCACAAATGTGGCTGGAGGCCTTGTATACATTGTTTTACTCAAAACCTTTAGTCTGCAGTAAATTGGAAAGAGCTTTGTATTTATAAATACAAAATCAGGTAAACTTCGTACCTTCCAAGGATTTGGGTGCTGCATAGTTCTGTCTGTTCTCTCTAAACCCTAGCAGGTTTGCTGTTTCAGATAGATGCTAATCCTTTAAGTTGCTGCCTGGTGTTAGAGTCTACATAACAAAACTACAGGCTCATATTTGGTGACTGGATGGAATCAAGACTAATTAAATTTGATTTTATTTTAGTATTTCCTTTTTAAACTTAGTTCATAGGAGAAGTTTCATTTTAATTTCCTGATAAAGATCACGACAATCTAGTGAATAAAATTTCAATGAGCATGAACAAAAAAAGATAAACAATAAGTAGTTCTTTGTTTTCAAATAGATCTTGAAGTTTTTTGCTAGTTTCAGACCTTGCTTTCAGTGAGATGGCCACCATGTCTGCTAAAGAGTTCAGGGAAAATGAAAGCAAAAACCGGATAACATGAGGAGTGCATTAAATGTGAGAAATATTTCAGTGTCCAAATTCAGATAGTACTTTCAGGGATACATAATGAGGACACAATAAAGAACCTGAAGGAATAAAAGATCAGAGAGTGTCTTTTGAACAGATGGTGACATAAATAGTCTAGCATATATCAAAAGTGCTAATACATTGTGTTTAGGAATGTAACTTTGCTGTATTCATAAAAATTCTATTTGATACAAAGCCAAATATACCTGCTTAATGAAATGTATATGTCTTCATGGAAAACTTAGTATTTGACATCTTTTATTTTTCTGTTCAGATAAACTGAAAAATGAACCCTAAGAATTTTGGTGCCCAATCTCCCATTAGGGATTAGGATTAGGTATTTCTAGACAGCTTTGAAATCTCAGTTTTAGTGCAGAACAGCATTAAAAGCAAGGCACTTCTGGAGACATTCTAGCACCTGATAATTCCCTGAAGACTCTTCACTGTCATTAGCTAAGGGCTTTCTCCATTGCATTCCAACCCTCCTTGAGGTAGGGAAGCCTCCAGCCTCCATAACATCCCACCACTTTGGAAACAAAAGACCAGCTGTAAATTCTTCACTGGGAGGAACAGGTAAGCCACTAACCTGCCGATGGAACAACTGTCCTGATTCCAGAGCTAAACCTGACATCCTCTATTCCACCATCAGATGGAGAGAAAAAGTTGAAAATAAACCAGTAAAATCTACATTTAAATATGTCTCCAGTGCTTGCCAGCATCTCTTAGAAAATGACACAGAGGAAGGAAATCTCTGTTTTGTCCTTCTTGGTATGAGTCCTCTTTTAGTGTGGTTCTGAATGCAGTTGCAGGCTTTGTACTTGCTCTGGTTTAGCACTTTTTATTTTTGCTTTTGAATCTCTGAGTCAAACTAAACCCATTCCTCAGTCCCTGTGTAAACAAGTCCATATGTTACGTGTTTCACTGAAAAAAGAGTGCAAGGTGAACATTTGGTATGAGTCACTGAAAACATTTTTGGACAAACCTGGTCTGAATTCCAGGTTTATGACAAAAGGTGGAGTCACATAAAATCTCATCAGGTTCTGCTGAAATTTTGTTGTCAGATTTCTCACAGTCTTCTTGAAAACCATTGGCAACAGAGTTGGCTTTAGCACTGTTAGAGATCTGGACTGGTACAAACGAGCAATAAGGCAAGGATCTTTCCACAATAAGTGTGACACTAGGCATCAAACCTGTTCATCATTACTGCTCTGCAGCTTGGTCCTGCACCTTTTGAGATTTTCCCTGTGAGAAATGTGTTTCATCCCTGGGCCAGCAGATAAAGCTGCTGTCTGAACTAAAACAGGGAAGAAGCACTCAGCAACTTCGGTGCTCTGTTTCTGAAAACATGTCTCTTTTACTCTTCTGTAGCCCCTGCTTCACACAAGTATCTTTAAGGAACTCTCTGAAGCAGTTTTCACTGTGCTTTTCTTTCTACCACTTGTATTTAATAAATTAATTTTCAGTATTTTCCTTTGCTTCCTCATGCAGTCATTATCCTCTTTTGTTATTCCCTTTAGAACTCTTACGATGACAATATATAAAATATGGTTCAGGTCTTTCTCAATAGTTCTTCATAGCAGATAGAGAATAGGAAAAACATGAGTTTATCCTCTATAGGAACTTTCTCTCCATTGCCTACCCGCCTTCTGCCAGAGGGATGCTAGTTGACATGTAGCAACATCTGTATCTCCTGAGATTCCTCAGTCTTGGAGTCGTCTTTAAGATTTTTGTCTGCACACACAGAGCCTCATTCAGGTTTTTGGCTTTTTTTTTTTAGTTCAAGAAAGTAGTATGTTTTGGACAAAATGCCCTATCATTCCTGACCTTAAAAGTGAAAATAAACTTCTATCAAGGCATTAAATAGTTGTTAACAAATTTGGAAACAATGTCACAAAAGAGAAAATTATATATATATTGAAAAAAATAATTCTAGATTATACTTAAAAGGCAAGCTGGTTTCTAGTTGTTTTGCCACCACTTATTTGAGGGACAAGTGACTCAGACACCAATATGACGAATTTTTGTATTTAGCCGCAATGAGAAGTACTTTTTATTAACAGCCTTTACATCCTGCTTCCTTCAGGCCTATGCTAAGCCTGTTTCTCTCTGGTTTTTCTGCTGCACTTTGGTGCTCAGGTCTGATCCAGGTTCTTTGCTTTTCTTGCATTTAGTTGGTTCTTGTACAGACTGCTGTAAATGTTTGCACTGTGAATTCTATTAGGAGATTGCAATCCCCAGTTGTCCTGGACAAAATTCCTGGAGCAAACAATGTTTATAGTTCAGCGTGTTTGTTGTAGTTGGTGAGAAAAACAAGCAATCCAATCCCCCTGTATTCCTAACAGATTTGCCTAAATAATATGCTTCATGGCACCACTGGATGTTCTGGGGAGGCCAACATTGCTTGAATATTTCTCTTTTACAGCTATTGTTGCTTTGACAGCTTTGATTTTATAGCAACTTTAATCATGTGTGTCTTATTCCTTCACCTCTGGCATTTTGCAAATATTCTATTTCTCACTTTCTGCTACCATAACTACCTTCATCAAATTATAATTCATCAATCTTTGACACCCACAGGGGAAACCCCAAAAGTATACTATGTCAGCTAAACAAGAAAATGCTAAATGTATACATGTAAGAAAAGCTATTAATTAGAAAAAAAAAACTGAAAAAGAAAAATTAGGTATATAAGTTAATGTGACCCCAAGGCAGCATTGGCAGTTACTTATGTGCTGACAGTTATGAGCCTGTTTATTCTATGCTCAACCATACATGCGGAAAAGTGCCATCAAGTAGAACAACAAAGTGGACTTGTGTTATCCTAAAGATACAAGGTAGCAATAAATCATATGAGGGACGTTAATGCTATATTTACATTGTTACCTAAAAATATAATGATTTTCTGAGGCTTTTTTTTCCTTATAACATTGGTTTAGCTCATTGTTCCAGAGAAAGCTGTGGGAGGTTCTGCCTGGATTACAAGAATCTATAGAGTTGTACATGCTATCAAGAGCTATAAAGAATTACATCTGCAAGGCTCCTAGTAGCTCCCATTTCTTGTAAGATGTATTCCTCTTTGTTGCAGGGAGGCCCTGAGATAACGAGAGGTTGAGCCAGAGCAACATATGATCCGACCAATATGGTTAATCACACATTCTCCCTTTATTCAGCTTAAGATGGCAGATTATATACAGTTCTATATAGTTTATAATTAGAGCAACATTTCTATTGGAATACAGCATAGAAAGAATGCAAACAAACACTGTTTAATTTTACTTTTAAGGTGGCTAAACGTGCCTACTAATAATTACACTCAGTGACCTTCAGAAAACTCACTATCTAACAATGATACCTTAACACCTAATTTCTGCTGCGCCACAAGTAATTTCACCTGCGCAACAGGCTTCAAGGCTTCAGAGCCTTCAAGGCCAAGGCTCAGCTAGACAAGCCTCAGCTGGGTAGTTCACTGTTTTATTTAATGTCTCTCTCAGAGAATCTGCTACACCTCTTCATCACCTGGCAGCTTTTAAGCATGATGGATAAAAACAGGCCCCCAAAAAGAATTCTGTGGTTTTTGATACTAAGGAGTATTGGCTGCTGATCCTGGTCTCTCAGCAGGACTGGATGTGGACACAGGCAGATTTCTTATAGTTGGCAGTGCATGAGGGGTTTTTGTTTGGGTTATTGGTTGGTTGAGTTTTGGATTTTTGGTTGTTTTGGTTTTTTTTTCGTAAACTCTTTTTGCATATTAGAATGAAAGGCCCTCCCCCAATTATCGTCTTGGAAGGTACCTAATATTAAATGTCATTGGAGAAGGAGATGGTGAAGGACCAAAGATGGTGAAGGTCTTGAGAAGAGGCCATGTGAGGAGCGGCTGAGGGCACTGGGTCTGAAGGAAACTGAGGGCAGACCTCACTGCAGTCACAACTTCCTCCTGAGGAGAAGAGGAGCAGCAGGCACTGATCTCTGCTCAGGGACAGCACCCGAGGCAGTGGCCTACAGCTGAGCCAGGGGAGGTTTAGGTTGGGTACCAGGAGAAGCCTCTTCACCCAGAGGGTGGCTGGGCACTGGAACAGCTCCCCAGGACAGTGTAATCTGATCCTTACTGACTTGAAAGGAAACCTGTTTCAGCCCAAATTGGTTCTTTTGATGGTAAGCCTGAATGGAGATTTATAAAGCAATGCAATCATGAGAGCTGCATCCAAAATGTATCAAAATTGCCTTTTGAGTCAAGAAGGACCAGTTGCAAAGCTGCCATAACTCTGAAGAACCTTCCTTTTAAAACTCATTTCGTGTAATCAGAAATGGGAGCATGTATTTCTATGCATGTAAAGGCATAACATTTGCTTGCTAAAATTCTATGTAAAATCTAAAGGTGTAGATTAAGGAGTTGTAAACATTTAAAATTTTTCAAAATTTAGAAACTGTTTTCATAATTTTTTAGTATTGTGGATATGGGCCCATCAAAATCATAACCCTTACAGATTATTGTTCCCACAGGATTTTCAGCAAATGTAAAGTTTCCAAAGGAGTAGGAACAGCAATTGTTGCTTAAAAGAATAACTGAGTGGTAAAATAAAAAAGTTATTTTTCTAAGCAAAGTCTGAGTTTCAGACCTAAACAGAGAACACTGAACTAGATGCTGAACACTAGGAAATTTTCACTAGCAAATCCCTAATGATGGAGAGCTTTTGAGTAACAAATCTTCTCCTGAGAACCTTCTGCGTTTTACCTGAAGTATAATCAACAGACAGAAGAGAATCCATTAAATCCTTAATAATAGATGAAAGCATCAATTGATCTAAGTAGCAATTGAAAATTGACAGAAATATTAGAAATTTAGAAAAACAGCATGAATCCATTGCTTTACATCAATCTTCTTCACTTAAAAGTGATGTCATCCCTACATGAGATCCATGGGAGTGACTTCCAATTACTAAAAGACCTTAAGCAGCTCAACATGCAGTGCTGACATTAAAGAGAGCTTGTTATAATTACATACCATAGTTAGCTGAACAAAGAGGTAATGGGAGAATTTTGCTATACAGCAGCTCGTCAATACGAGTGATGCTACTCCTTATGCTTGACCATTTGGTCTGTTAGATTTTATGTAATTAATTTCTCCTAAGGTGTTGAAAGCTTGTATGTCATTTCCCAGCAGACTTAACTATGATGACACACGAAGTTTGGTGCTTCATCTTTCTTTTCATAAAATGGAGGGCCATTATGGGTAATTGTAACATACTTTTGAAGTAAAGTAGCTCTTTTGTTTATGCTGTAACATAGTCTTCCTACTCAAATGCAAAAATTAGCAAAGAGATTTAAATAACCAATTTAATTTGGTCTGAATTAAGTTCTAGTATGTACCAAAACAAGAATTAAGAGCTGTATTTTTCTTGGGATTGTGCCAAACAAATGAAAACCATTTTGTGAATAGGTGGACTGTAAATACAGTGCATCTTTTTCTCCCTCTCCAGTTCTTTATCTCAGCTAAGGGCATTGATAGTTATATATCTCCATGGCACAGAACAATGTTAGATGTGAACCCCCCAGCTGAGCATTGCAGTGTGGTATACCAAATAAGCTGAAACACAGGGAAGAATTAACTCTACTAGCTCCAGAGGAATGTTGTGTCATTGCATATACACAGATTCACTATCCACAAGCATGAATATTCTCTGGCATCAGAACCTTTCTGGCTTTTGGCTGTGAGAAGAGGCTTGATGCAACAGGGCAAGGTTTGCAGGACTTTCAAAATAATCTTCTTCCCAATGGCCTAGGAAGGAAGAAGACAAAAACAAAGAACAAATGCCATCCCGAATGCTCTTGCTTGTTTTGTTCCTGTACAGATAACAGGAGTTGATAAGAAACAATAAAAACTTATTTTCCACCTCTAAGCAGGTAGGTTTTTCCCAGAAATATGTGATTGATTTTCTGAACAAGAAAGCTCATTATGCACAGGGATTTTGCAAACATCAAGCAACTTAGTCCTAAAGACTATTGTAATATCTGCATGGTTGCAGGTGTCTCTTTACATTTAATTTTCCATGAATGCCCAAACACAATGTTGAACAGGATCCCCTTCAAAAAAATTTCAGTTCTTCACTTGTCAATTTTAATTGGTTGTGTATTGATTAGCGTGCTCTTTTTAATTGCTTCTGTGGGACAACAGTCCTAAAATCTAAAGAGGCAGCTGTGCAGACTTCATTGCTCTTATTGTTCTTCCTTTCTTTCTTTTACTATATGTAAGAAGAAAACTTTCCTTTATTTACCAGTGCACTTGAGCACATGTAAATGTGCTCACAGTATATCCACTCACTGATCTGTCTAGAACATCAAAATTCCCTGCAAATTTTACTTGCATTGCTAAACTGGGAAGGGAGATGTACAAAATACATTTTATAATGTAGAATACACTATTGAAAACTAAAATACTTTAGCAAATACTTTAGTGATGATTTTTCAATAGCTTTTCTGGATAGATCTCCATGGCTATAGATACAAGCCCTGTTTTTTCTTAATCATCTTTTTCTCAGCTCTGGTTGAAAAAGACAAGCAAAGAAATGAATAAGTTTCACTTACTAAAATCTGCTCCCACTCTGCTGTTTTGAGGTACTGGCACAGATAGCCCCTTCAACTTCTGCCCTGTGCACTGCGCAGGGAAGAGGAGTGTTTTCTTTCTTTATTAGACTTCCCAGTACTGCCCTGCAGCTTTCACTTATTCCTCCCAGTAAGCCAGACAAATTAAATTCCTAATTCCAGCGAGCTTTCTTGAGCTGAAAAGAATTAGATTCACCTCATTCTTTTCAGTCATCTCTGAAATATTATGTATTAGGGTACAATATGTTCCATCATGCAGCATATAGTGGTAGGATTCTGCAATAAATCTGTGCTAAGTGAGACCTGCTATACCACTCACTGATTTCCAATATTCACCTGTGCTATATCTTGCATCTCAGATTATCAATATAGAGAAGATCTTTTTTTACCAAACTATTATAGAATATGCTTCTTGGTGTTGGTCCAGAAAGTGTGCAAAACAGAGGCTGCTTACATATACTTCGCAATTCAAACTGTTGTAGAAAATTCAGACAAAATTACAGAAACTCACAGAGACGAAGACAGTAAATTTGCTGTTAGGTGTATTAGTGCAACAAGAGCATATGGCCGGAGAGCCTATCAAAACCACTGAATTCTGTCCCTTACCTTTCATGACTTAGACTTAATTTAAAATATATGGTTTAAAGATTTGCTCACTTTCTGCTAACTTTTATGTTATCCTTGTATTTTCTTATGCTATGCTCTCTTAGACATCATGGTTTTCTCGATTACACTCTTCCAAAACCAAAAAGGCACATGGTATCTGCTGTCACTGATTTAACAGGGGGAGTTTCATTGAGATCTGTGCCTGCAAAGAGATAAAAAGAAGAAGAGAAACTGGTGAAAAGACAGAGAAAAGCAAGCCTGTGTTTTCCCCAACAAACTCCAAACCAAAAAGAAATCCACACACTGTCCCTCTTGTATGCCTGTAAGGTTTGCCCTAAATAAATAAATGAATGAACAAAAGAGCCTGAAAGGATTGCTCCTCTAAAAACTGAGGGGAAAACAGTTTAAGATATCTGTCCCCTGTGCTGAGGGAACCAGGATCTTACAAATGCTTTTGAAAAAAGAAGCAATGTACTTATATATTCAGAGGAGGGAAACAGAGCAGAAATTTCTTCTCCTGGCAGAGTCCTGAACTGCAACAAAATGGTTAGGGCAAGAAGACAGAGTAATTTGAAGGTCTTATCTTTAGTGAATATCATCCTGAATGATTAAAGAGATTTACTTCATGTATCTAAAATTATCAGCCACTGCTGAAATAGACATTTTGGATAGCATATTTCATGTACTGGTGGCTTTTCTGGACCAGGTACCTTGAGTACCTTGAGTTTCTGTGTTTCGGTGGTGTTTCTCTCATTTTTCTTCTGACCACTTGGTTTAAAGTACACTGAGCTACAACTACGGAGTTCCAGATCCTGATTTCAAACCTTCTGTGTGTTCAGAAAGATTCAGAACTGTGGGGGCATTTTGACCCATTTCTCATACTTATTAAATATATTGAACAATATTAGCCTTGTTGCTGTTCCCTAGAGCATCCCACTATTAATCTTTCCTACACTGAGAATGGGCTATTTATTCCCACCCCTTGCTTCCTTCCTATTAGCCAGCATTTAATCACTGACAAGAATTTACCTCTTACCGTGTGGTTAATAAATTTCCTTAATAGTCTCTTGTGATGAACTTTATCAAAAGCTTTCAAAAGTCATAAGTATATCATATTCATTTCTGCTTCTTTATCCATTTCATCTTTTGTTTATCATTTCAAATAATCATAGTGATCTGAGAAGTATAAATTACCTTAGTCAAAGCCAGGTTTTCTTTTTTTTTATCGTATTTTTTATAGAGTAGAGTCATGTCTTTTTTTTTTCATGGTGCTGTAGTGTATTTATAAAATAATAGGAAGGAAATGTGTTGTACCCTCTTCAGTTATATGACTTTATTTTTCTAGAGCTCAAGAAAGCTTTTCTGCCCACATTTTTTTCAAGTGCCCACTTTCCTGTAATTCATCCTAAAACAAAATCTGTTTCTGTTTATACCCTGGTTTCAGCAAAGGTATCTAACACACAGCTTGTATGTTGAGTTTGTTGGGAATATGTAATGTTATGATTATGACAAATATAAATATTTTCTATAGATTAAAACAGAAAACAGTAACATATGATTCAGTATAGCATAGTCTTAGCTTGGAACAGAAGCTCTATAAAACAAAATTTCTCTTCACTACAGCTATTAATTTTCAAAATTATTTTAGACCAGGACTTCAAGTAATTTAGGCAGGTAGCTGCGCAGCACAATTTTATTTGTGTGAAGGCAGATATCTGTCCTTGCCAATAGACAAATAAACAAAGAGAAGAAAGATGGAAGCATCTTAAAAAGAGAGGTTCTGAATTATCTTTTGAATGCTGAAAAGCCCAGTATAACAGAAAATTTAGTAATCAGTCTCAGAAATGTTCATTCTCCTTGTTGAGTAAAACTCAACTGTTGTCAGTCTCATGCTCAGTATGTGAAGGGGTAGCCAAGTCCTTTCTCTGTCTGGGAAAAACAGTGCTCAGTGTTTGGGATACAGTGCAGCCCTGATTCTGAACATTGGCCATGATTAAAAACATAGTTTGTACTTTTTGTCATAATTTTTATGACATAGGGAAATAATTTTAAAAATCATTTACTCAAGAAATGCCTAAGTACTCCTACATGTTATCCTAAAATGCCAAAGAGCAGCAGCTCCAAACAACACTTGCCTTGTGTTTTCTGGGAGATGATTGGTACACTGAAGAGTAATTAGCGTGACACTGAAAGTGCACCAAAGTGCACATTAAATCGTAGCACCAAGTTTAACAAAATGTTTCCAGAGCCTGTCACAACAAGGTATTGAAACCTGATTATGGTACTTAGGTACTACCATGGTATGAATAAATGATGATAGAATAAAATTTTCTACTGCTGACTGCAATACCTCGTCTGCTCTTTCAGCTTCCTCAGCAGCCCCTGTGCCCCCACCCTCTCCTTACCACTTCCCTGGTGCTTTTCTCTCCCTTCAGTCAATACCAATGGTTCAAGTGACAAATAAAATTCCTGTCTCTCAGTACTTTTCTAGGCTACAGGTTGGAACAAGTGAACCATTAGTCACTTCATGAAATCCTCCTTTGTGCGACCAGGCTGAGAGCAGTTGCACCTTTATGCATATTTTATGCACATTTATGGGCTGCATTTCACAGTGCTGTATTTAGTTCCATTACAGTTTTCCATCATATTGCTCCTTTATTATGGCATTAATTATGTATTGCTTTTACTTTATCTTACAGTAGTTTTTCCATTATTTTCATAGTTGTGTTTTATAATGTGTATAAAGTTAATTTGTAACAGTAAGGTTAATGTTATCTTGGCACTTTAGATTAGCCAAGTTGTTATTTTTTGAATGATTTTGTTTGGGTACCTCTTAAATTTCCTTTAGAAAAAAGAAATCAACATTAAAAAGTCTGAGACGCTAAATAATTCATAAGCAGAGGGATTTTTTATAACAATAAAAGAGCTTTTTTAGGAGGATGAGCTTCCACTGTCACCATTCCAGGTCATATGAAGGAGCCATGTTGAAAGTGGGCCACAGTCTGCCTGGGAGATGTGGTGAAACAGTAATGAAAGTGATTTAATGAAAATAGGATATAGACTTAGGCTCACAGAAATACTTTCTCATCAGAGATAATGTTGATTCCCGCATGTAACGATGTGCAGTGAGCATCTGAGTTGGCAGCAATTCGTGAATGAGTCAGCTATCAGTTGTGGGTTTTTCCAGAGATAATTCAGGGTACTAAGAGGAGAATCCTAGGCCTTTGGATAGGATTTGCCTCTGTCTGTTACAGAATACTGTGTTTTTTCATAAGTGTTAATAAAAAGGTTATGCATCCCAAATGAGAGTGATGCAAGTAAAAGTAAAACATTATGATCAAGAGTTGTTTGGTTACATTGTGATTTCTCATGAAAAATAATGAAATTTCTAAGCTTGTGTAGGAGATGAACTCAAACAAAGTTATTTCCATTACCCTAGCTTAAGAGAAAATAAAAACCCATTTTTGTGTTGTATTTAGGGGCTATGATGGGACTTACGAAAGTAACACCATCCAGACTTTGAATTGCAGTTTTGGATATCAATCTGTATATTATATTTTCATAGAGGTCATTTCAGGGCTGCTTTCTGTGTTCTGTTTCATCTGGCAATTCCCAGCAAAAGCCAGAAGAAGAACTGAAGTGTAGGACACTTTGCAGCCAAAATTCATAACATGAGCTTCTTACAGTGAAAAATTTCTGGGGCTAAAAGCATGGGTGAGGTTGTAACATGACATTAGGAAGTTCTATCTTCTGTTTCACATAGAAACTTGCTGTTTTTTAATTCCCTGTCCAGTCATATACCAGATATTCTTAATTTTTGGCGGGAAGGTTTATTCAAATCTGTCCTGATTTATAAGATAATAAAAAATTGGCCAAGCCTGTATTAAGGATAGGTAAGAAATTCTGCAATATTGATGGAAACAGAAGAAAAAATACTAATCGACAGAGCTTTGATTGTCTTCCCACCTTGTTACTAGAATTTATCCCTTTAAATGTATTCATTTATTAATTCTTTTTTTAAAATGTCATGACTACACTAACAAAGCTGAATGAGGTCTGAATTGCTAAACACGTGCAGATCTCAGAAATTGTGGGTGCTGATAGCTTTTGAAAATCAGACTAACATTTCATCTTGAGCTTTTCGAAATATTTTCTTCTGTTTACAGAGGACAGAAAAAATATTGTGAGTTTGGTGGTTGCTTGAGTACATACATTGTGAAGAGATTTGCCCATTTGAAACAAAGACTGAAAAAAAGAGGCAAAGGGAAAAGGTCATTTTATCCTTTGTGCTGTTTTACTGTTTTTAAGAGCATAAAAATTCTTTTGTCTCCTGCTTTTCTTGCTGCAGGCACAGCTGGAGTTCTGGCTTCCTTTCCTACCTGAACACTGGTTCCTCTTTCATTTCTAATTTGGGGTTGGAGGAAAAGGAAAAACATCCAAATGTAATCAGACTAAACAAATATTTAATATTTAAAGATAGCAGGTAAAATGATCATATATATACTTCTTCCCTCATTAGATTTGCCATTTGCATCCTTTATTTAATTATAAGGGTCATGTTGCACATCTATTCTGTTGTTCCTTCTTCAGTGATGTTATTCTTCCCTGGCATTTCTATGGTAAAAAAAACCCATTAACCTTTCTGATGGAAAAATTCAGGTAATTTCTTCTCAGTTGCACTTCCTTGTTTTCATACATGGGGGTTGAGCTCCTTGGACCCAAATTGTGGCTGAGCCACTTGATCCCAAATTGTGGCCTGTGCAGAGGCTGTGCTTTCCCTTTGCACACTCCCTCTCCTCCCTGCCCCGAGTGTGTTTTCTGCACGCAGGGCCGCACGGTGGGTACAGGCCTGAGGAGGCAAAGGGAGGCCGTGGGGCCTGGCTGGCAGCCCTCATTCTCCGTGCTGCACGGACATTCGGGGTTGTGGGTCCCTGCTCACTCTGCCCTGCGTGCTGCTGGGACACCGTGCCTCTCCTCGGGGAGAGGTGGATGGGAGGAGGTGGGAGCAAAGCCCTCCTTGCTGCCCTGGGAAGAGAAGTGGGTCCTGCCTGGCAGGGAGGAGGGCACGCTCTGGGGTGACTCCAGGGTGCTGTGCTCGGGGAGGAGGCTGGGATTTCTTCCTCTCCTCCTCTCTTTCCTTTGCTTGTGTACTTTTGCACTCAGTTCCTGAGGTCTCTGGTGTACAAATCCCACACATTGGCAGCTCCCAAAGAACAGCCCTACAGGGAGCGCCAGAAACACTCTCTGTGCCATGGCAGAGCAGGAGTGACAGTGGCATCTCTCAGTACCCACAGCCATGCTGAGGGACAGCAGGAGTCCTGAGTTGTCCCACTAATTTACCCCATGTACCATGTATAGGGACTGCAACAATAGTGAAAGCTGAAAGCAACACATTGAGCAGAAATTGCTATTGAAACATGGATCATATAAAACAGCATTAGACTCATTTGTAATTGGGCAATAATTTAGAATTCATGTAACTTTTAAAATAATTAGTTCCATTCAAAATAGTATTTTGTAATGCATCATCTTAAATTACACTTATGAATTTAGATATATCATTAGAATGAAAATAAATATAGCAGTTAATTTAATAGTTGTGAACTAAACCTAGGTTTTATATTTGTGTCTTGTGAGTATAATAGAAAACAAGGAAAATAATTTCATTTTAAAAACTGGGTAACTGCAGGGCATTTACTAAAACTAATATTATCTTTGTTAACTTTCAAATATAAAAAAGGGTTGGGTAAATAACTATGAAATCTGAAGTATAATTTATAATGAATTTGTACTAATGATATCTAATGTGCCTAGTTAAAACGAAAGCTTTATTGAGAATAAATGTTACTCATTTACTTCAAAGGGAGTTACCAGACATATGTAGTTTGACAGTAATTTTAAAAATAGAACAATATTAGCTAATAAATGCACAATTTAAATATTTCCCTTATGAAAACTAGATGCTTAATGTATAAAATTTTATTTAATTGTATAATATTTTAAAAACCCTCCACTTCAGAATACTTTAGTTGCAAAACACCTAAAAAGGAAACTCTTGAAAAGCTCTTTCTTTAATGAATTCTTCAATAATAAGAATTGCTACTCAGATCAACAGACAAATAACCTTATTGAAATATTAAATTAGCTATTATACTGGTACTATGAGGTATAGTTTTCTGAAAATGTTCATGAACTTGAATTTGTATTTAGTTAATTTGTAAGGTCAAAATATACATTGGTTCTGATTCTGTGAGTGCAATCAAATATTTTAAGCAAAAGGAGTCGTGCACCACATATTTTATATTTAATTTTTATGTATAGGACATTAAAATTAGCATTAGGTCTGTTCAGATTTATTAAGAGAAAAATGCAGCAGAAGGAATCCCATTTTATAAAACAGTCATTGTTTTTAATGATGATGTAGAATTAGTTCTATTGTAGTAAAGTGAAAATCTATCCCATAGATGGATTTTCCTTGGGTTTTCTTTGCAGACATGAAACTCCTAATTTAGTGTGGAATCTTCTAAAGTATTTGCCCCATACATTTTTTCACGTTTTACTGAGGAACCATTCAATCATCCTTACAGCTTGCATTATAAAGTTTTTTCCATCATTAAGGGAACTTGCCGAGACCTTTGCTCACATCATTGTTCCGTGGGGAACGTTGGGTGGATTTTTTTATTTGTTTCATTTTAAGTGAAGTAATGCTTATTATTTCTGGTTAGAATTCATAAAATGGGTGGTGTTACAGTCTCACACAGCCACAGATTTTCACGTCTTAGTTAATATACGTTAAAAAAATCTTAAAAAGAAAAGAAAATTCTTTTTTCACACTTACCTAAAACATATTGTATATGTTTAATGGCATATTCTCTAGTACATTTACTTTTACTTTTAAAGATAAGAGTTGTGACTTGGCATCCTAGAATATTCAAGGCACAGCAGAGTTAGATCCATAGAGTGTACTGATGTTTTCAGTTTTTACAGATGGTGAAAGAACATCGTGGGGTTTGTCTGATTGTGGGCTTTTTTTTTTGTAGGAAGTTGTGAAGATTGGTAGTAATCATTTTACATCAACTGTTTTCTGCAGGGGTACCTATGGAAATGCTTATAAAAAAACTTCCCTGAACTGAAATTAAAATTTGAAACCTTTTTTTATAATCTATTCTTTAGCTGATATCCTAGGGCAGTTCCTTGATTTGATTGCATTTTGCATCATTGAAAGCTGATTCCAGGGGATTGGATCAGTTCTCCAGTGAGCTGAAACCATCAGTGATGCACAAAGAATGAGAACAAGCTCTTCCAAAGGAGGAACTATCGTGCTAAAGGAAAGTTATAGCACTGAAAACTCTAGCAAGGACCAGGCAGCTCTGGTGTCTCACCCAGGTCGCAGATATTTTAGATACAGCATGCTAAAGATGCTTTGACAGGCAAGTATTTTTATTTATTAAGGATTCAGATTTTGAGGAGAAGAAAGGTGCCTCAGTTTCTGCCCCAGGCAGGGAGAGCAGCAGTACAGTGTAGCTGGCCTGGATCATCCTAGAAGAGGGATGCCTCCTGTTTACCTGGCTGGTTTGCACATTTCTACCCACCTTTACCTATTGTACCTTGGCACACTACATTTTACCATATTTGTACCTTGGCACATGGACCCTCGAGCAGCTTAGTCCCTGTGTAAATTACATTTGCTCATTCATAAAAACTTTGGCAAAGGGTGAAGAAAGTTCAAATGTTAGAGCAGAACTGAGAATATGGATACTGATTTGTGGGCTGTCAGAGACCTCCCTGGGATTTTATTCTCTTTCAGAATTTGGATAGTTTGCTCTCATTGTATTCTTTTTCACACGTTTCTGTGCTCAGGACTAAAGGGGAAGCATGATTAGTACCTGTGCTGCTGTTGTACGCTGTCAGCTTGGGATGGCTGCAGACCTTTTCTTCTAATCAGCACTCATGTGTCAGCTAATACAAGAATAACACTAAACATGTTCTGATCATCCCCCAGAGAAATGACATTTCATCTCTGGGTGTACATTGTGAGAAGTCCTAAATGTTTTTCTCATTGGACTGAACATTGTGTGAATACCAAAAAACCCAGCTAAATTCAAAAGGTCACATTAGACAATTCTGAGGTGAACAGATGTGACTGCATAAGGTTACAGCTAGGTACTTCGTGTGCATCTTTTAGACTTGTGCTGGGAATTGCATTTCTGAAACAGTCTCATTGGTGCTGTTATGCAAATTCAAGTGTAAATCACCAGGAGACCAAAAACTAAGCAAGTCTAAACCCTTAGTAATACATTTATTGCACATTAGATGAGTCAAAGTGAAGCCCAAAAACATATCCTTCTGTGGAGTTGAACCTTAATTGGATGATAAATCTAGAATTTTATGATCTGATAAGTAATTTTGAATTAGATTTTTGAATGCTGACTTTTTCAGTTAATAGCAAATTATCTGTGGAAAAACACCTATTAGATGGTATGTTCTACTAAGTGAAATGTAAGGCTGGTTCTCTAATGGATAAACACAATTCTCACCACCCTTGACCACAGGTGTGCATGTAGTATCAAACCATGAGCAGACCTGTCTCTGTACTGGGATAAGCAGAACTTTATCACAGTAAACAGAGCACAAGGCAAAGTAATGCATTTTACTCGGTAACTGGTGTCTGAGGGAAAACTGGATTGATTACACTCTCATCCCCACAGTTCAGAACCCCTCAGATACACTATGTTTTCACTAATGCAGAAGCTATAAAAATTTTCTGGATATCCGTGTTGACTTTTCTGATAACAAATAACACATAAACTTTGCTTTTGGATTAGTGGATGCCAATGCTTCAGTATATGAATTCCTATCCTGTTGGATTCTGCTGCAATTCACAAGTCAAAAACGTGTGGTGCTTCTCACTGACATTAATACCCTGCAGTTAACAAATTCTGTGACTATAGAGAATCAAGCAGAGATCTCAATAAGATAAAGGATTTTAGATTATATTATCTTAAAATCATAGTTCCTGCATTGGAAATATACTCAGTATGATAGTTTATAAAGATAAAATTCAGAGAATAAAAAAATCATATAAATAAAAAACTAAATGTAGCAAATGATCCCATATTTATATCTCAGTAGTCAGAATACAAATAAACATCCTTGGTAAAAACACATCAGTGCTTCCAATTAAGGTAATATAATTGCATGCTTTGAAGTGGAACAATGGAAAATTCTGACAATCCATTTTGTTAATATGAGGCACCGACTTCATAGATGTATAAAAATAACATTTAATCTGTTTAAAGCATCTGCTGCTATATACTTTTTGTATAACATTTGTGCATTTTTGTGTAAACACACACATTAGATCAATAAATAGATACCAAATAGATAAATATCTATCATATGAGATCTGGTGCTGTCTTTAAAAAGCCTTAAATTTTCACACATTAAATTTAAGCGCATTTTCAGTAGGCACAGGTACTCTAATGAAAGCATGTGATACTAATGTTCTTTACCAGGAAGGAACCACCACTGTCATGGCCATAACTGGCAAATTTTTTATAAGCCCTAAATAAAAATATTGATGTTTCATTAATTATACTAATGGTTGAACAACATAAGTAAACTAGTAGTGCTCTTTCTTGTATCACATACTCCTTTTTTCTTCCTCCTTCTTCTCATTTGAAGATTTGTGGTAGAGCATTCTTCAGTCATATTCACCAAAATGAGTGTTTACATTCCAGTCTGCTCATGGGACTTGTTAGCCTTGATTATAAAATTGAACTCTTACAAGTTAAACATCTTCAACTGAAACCAGCTGTTTTGTCATAAATATTTATGTGTGGACAGAACTCTACATTAGTCGTTTTTAAAAGATATGGGCTACAGTTATCTTCTTTGGGTGCACTGCTGCAGTAAGTTTTACAGAGAGCCAGCCCACAGTGTCTTTCCATGGGAAGGGAAAGCAGTTTGCTAACAAAAATGAGTAAATGTTTATTCTGCCTGATTAACAGTCTGGTCATTGAATCAGTTTATCTAAAATATTGTTCAGTCACCAGAGGGGAAACTGGGACTGGCATGTGGATTTCACATCAGGGAGGCAGAGGGAGATCAAGTGGTTTCATCCTCAAAAGGGGGTCATTTAAATCATTGATACAGCTTCTAGATGGCACAACACTGCTTCTTTATGCCAGTGCAGAGCACAGGGGAAAGGGCATTTAAATATTACTTCTCTCTTTGGAAATGTTTTAGACCCTCCTAGCACTTAGTGGCAGGTGGGCCACTGCAAATAGGGCAGGTAGGGATCAAGAGCAGTGGTCTGACCCTGACACGAGGTGCCTGCAATTGCCTCTGTTTGCTGCTCCCTGTACCTGGGATTTGTGACCCTGGTCATCTGTCAAAGTCCCCTGCATACATAGCCTTGCCCTGAGTGTGCAGGGAAAAGGGACACTGTGGTCTGGCCGTGCCAACCCCACCATCTCCCTTTGGGGGTTTATTCCACAGAGCACTTTGGCACTTCCTGGCTACGAGCCCAGAGCAGGTTTCAAAACTGAGTCTAGAAAGTCTTTGGGTGGTGTCCATGTTCCTTCCTTGAGGGGATGTTCAGAGGTAAAGTATTTGAGTAATTTTCAAGAGTTTTGTGAAAGGGGGAAATTGAAATGAGAATGTGGTAAGCTGGATGTAAAAGGTGAGGGATAGCATCAGTGACTGCTACTGCTGGATGGAGAACTGCAGAACTGCCACTATCTCTGCCTCTGCTTTTGTGTATCACAGTTGCAATGCGCTGCTACAATTATAACAGTTGCCTTGATTTTCATTCTGACTTTATTAGTGTAAAGAGATTTTTTTACTGAATTTTGTTGCTGGTGTATAACCCCAGCTGTATTTTAGAGCATGAAATTTCTTGCAGTACCTGAACTCTCCTGGCCTGAAACAACAAAACAAACATATTTTACTGATATGCTCTGAGAAAAAAACTGCTCTCTATCTCCTTCTTTTTTGTACGAGTTTATGTTCTCAGCTAGTTACGCTTGATGCCTGGCATAAATTTACTCCAATTTCTCTCACATGATCTAATGCCACTATAAGTGAGGGAAGTTGCTATCACACCGTTTGCCTGTAATTTGAGAAATATGTTCTGGCCTAATGGAATTTTAGAATAATTCAGGTTGGAAGGGACTTCATGAGGTCTCCAGTCCATTTTCAAGCTTAAAGCAGCAGCTGGAGGTCAGACAAGGCTGCTCAGGATGCTCAGCTGGTCCTTGGAAACCTCCAACGAAGGACTGCACAGCCTCTCGAGTCCTCCTGTTCTGCTCAGTTCCTCCCAGTAAGCAGCAAACCTGTCCTCACTGTGACTTTGGTGGCAGATAGGTGTGCCTTTCCCTGCAGCAGCAGCTCTCCCACTACTGTCACTTGCTGCATCCTGTTGGTGATGCTGCTCAAAACAGAGAGTTCTTCACGTAGCCTGCTACCAGGTAACTGAGCCTACTTTGGAATTGCAAAGCTGCAGGTGGAGAAGGAGCCAAGTGCCAGAAGCTGCAAGCCTTCAGGCTTTCCAGTTTTGGGATTGTTGTGGTTTAACCCTGGCCAGCAACCAAGGCCCACCCACCTTTTTGTTCTTGGGGTTTGTGTGTATTTTTAAGGAATTTTTAGTGTTTGTGAAAAGGATGCAATGGAATAACTCAGTAATGAATTCCTAGCATAACAGCATCTTTACTTTTCCCCATTGCTACTTATTGTACTTCAATCCTGATCTTCAAAGCTTGTAGCTTGGGGGTTAAGGCAGCAGTTCAGAATCTTTGGCCCTAGGACAGCACAGCAACGACAGACGCTGCTCGTACAGCGCGTGTCAGACGTTCAGGATGTGCTTAAACACAGGCTCCTGCTACATTACACAGACACTGCCTGGGGCTGGTAGCGATTGCTCACCATTCACTATTACAATATGGTTTTTGTTGGGGTTTTTTTCAGTCGCTGCTACCTGAAGAAAAAGAGAATACTGCATTTTAAATAGAAAGTGCATATAAAGATTTTATTCCTCACGGTATTTTGTCAGTACAACACTGCCATACCAAAACACTTTGAATTCCAGGAAATGAGAAACAGGAATCTTTCTTTTTTCTTCTTCTTCTTCTTCTCTTCTCCTCTGTGCACCTCTTGGATACTTAGAAACAACCTTGAGAGGTAAAAACTTGAGTATTGGATTCTGAGTGTAATTATGCTTTAGGTTTGGAGTGTCACTCCTGTAAATTACTACAATTATTTCACATGCACTTAATTTCAAGTGAAATATAATCTTATTTTTATCAGAAGTAATAAGCCTGTAGTTTAGAAATGAGAATGGGCTTGTGAATATGTAGCAAAATATTAGAAATATAGTAAAGCAGATCATTGATGACAAAGTAATAATTTTCAGTGCAAAAAGCCTAACAGAATTTTTTTACAATCAGGCAAAATGAATAAATTTGAGCATAAAAGTGTCTTCAGCAGCTTTTTCCTGTGAAAGAATTTCAACATACATTTACAAATATTACTTGCCAAGAGCTTGCAACAACCAGTATTGCTTCACAGTTTATGGAGAGTATTTAAAATGTATGTAAAGAAAGAAATGTTAGAAATTTGGCCATGTTGCAGGATAAAACACTATATGCTGCAGTGCTCTGGAATTTGGGTCATCAGGCATCTTAATGTTGTTACAGAAATAAAAATAGTCCATGTTTAAAGGTCTGTATTTACACATTTCTCATACCTTTTGAACCATGTTTATATTAATACATTTCTCTCAGCTTTTGAGCCAAGAAACCTAATAGGTTTTTATGTTCTTTTGTAAATAACAGACTTCAATTAACTATAGTTGAATTCACCTGAAAATGTCACTGAATTTTGCTAAGTGGATTCCTTCAGACAAAGTGACACCTATTTTTGACTGTCAATTGATCCATAGGTGAGAGTGAACAAAGTCCTGTTTCTCAGTTCAGATGCCCAACAAGTTTTGTTGGGTTTTTTTTCACATTTCAGTCATCTTTACTAGGAAAACTATTCCTCTAAAAATACTTAGGGAAGTGCATGCATAATGGAAATGGCCTGTGTTGGAAGTGGAGTATGGAAGAAAACACTGTTTGTTAAGGAGGAGTTACTAGTTATTAATTAAAACCAAAATTATGGAGCATCCAAAAATAAATGTTGAAGTTCTTGACATTTTGTTTCTTTTCTCCTCCTGAGTTATTTCTGTACCACTTCCTTTCCTTCTTGAATAACATAATCTTTGTTTCCTTTACAAAATACTTCCATTGTTTTCCACTGCATTTAATTTTCAGTATGGAAACATGACCTAAGAAGAGTATTGTTGTCTGTCAAGATGAAACACAATGCATTCTTGTGCTATCTTTCCTTGGCTCTGCCCCTGTTTCTTCCCTATTTCTATGCAGATATTTGTGGTCATTTTCAACAATCTAAGTAGTGAGGCATTGGAGGAAGAATGAAAAAAATGCCTATTTTTTAATTGCAGGGCTTAAATACCTTGAATATGGTCATAAGTGGGATCAAAGGTGAGAAGAATTTCATTACCCATAATTAAAAAGAAAGAAAGGAAAACAGAAATACAACAAATGAACCAAAATGGACCAGAAAATGCATGGGGGAAATTGAGCTATTTCTCTCTCTGGTATTAAGGTCAAGCAGATAACTTGTGTTTTAATACTCCATTTTCTTGTAGTCAGAACTTGCTCTACTACTACTGCTGGGCACCGATTAAGTCCATTCTCCATTTTATTAACTCATCCTTATCATATACTGCTAAGCTTGGCTCCTAGTGAACTTTTCTGTGAACTCTGCCATAGTTCAGGGCCTGAAGTCAGAGATATGTCTTACTCCTTTCTCAGACTATTCCTACACATTGCAGAGTGTACTTCAGGGAAGTCTGTCAGCAGAAATCTCGTATTACCTCTTGTAGACTTTTTTCATTTCCTCACTGTCTTTACTTTTCTTTGTGGTCAGTCCACATGTGCCTGTGGCAGTATTTGTCAGGACCTGCTAAGTGGGTGGCTGGGCCAGTTGCATCTTGATGAATGTGCAGGGAGTGCAGGGAGGTCAGCCCAGGCGTGTTCTGCAGTGCAGGCAGCACAGGGCCTGATTGCTGTACAGACAGAGGATTAACTATGTGAAAATACAATTCAGACAAGACCCTTGACAAATTTTATGAAAATGATCTACAGTGAGGAATTTGACGAGGCACTCAGTGCTGCAGTCAGCACTAAATCCCTTGTATTTTACAACCCAATAATCAACCTGCTGCTGTGATTATCAGAGTGGAAGAGGATGAGTGGTGAGAATAAGTGGTTGTTGGTGTGGTGCCCAGACCTACCAGGGCCCTGAAGCAGCTCCAGCAGGAAGCAATCCCCATTTAACATCCTTGCAGTCTAAACAGACAGTGACGATTTGAGGAAGAAGAGATTTGTGGAGAAGACCTTTATTCACTTCCCTTTGTCCTCTGTTTGCTCTCATCAGAATCCTTTCTTCGCTTTTCTTTTCTAATATCTCAAAGTCAGTTAAAAGATAGTTTAATATTTTCACCTAAGGAAAAAAAGTCATCTAACAATCTACTGCTTTATCAGCATTGATTTATTCTCTCAGGCACAATTGTCACCAAGTCTAGGACTACCAACAGTTTCACTAGAATATCTCTAAGAAAATGTCTTCGTTTTTCTTTTCGTTTCCTTTCTTTTCTTTAGAAAAAGTGCCATTTCTCCCCAGCAGGAGACAAAGTTTTTGGCAGATTAAAAGCATTACATCTGTAAAGCCAGTGAAAATAGCAGACTTGGGTGAAAATATCACCAAACTGACTTTTTGAGTTTTAGAGAATGATTTTTTTTCCCCAATTCCTTTTCAGTTTATGGCAGCTCTTCGGCATTTTTAATAAATCTGATACTCCTAGAGAGGCATGAAATCCTGTGAGTGAGAATTCATCCATTAAGAATAACTACACCAAGACCATGTATGGAATCTGAGACCAGTCCAGTCTTCCTTATGCTTTTCATTGCATCCTGCCTGAATTGCTGTGGTCTCAAAGAGCTCTGATCCACTCCAAACCTGCAGAGGGGGGAGTAGGCAGTGCCCTGGAGAGCACTGCATAACAATGGAATGAATGGTTTCCAAACCAAACAGGATATTAAATAATACAGATATTGAGTAAGTTCTGCCAGTTCAGCTTGACTGCAAAAGGAGAAATGAGGATTGGAAATGTTCCTTGTCCTATAACTGCTGTCTCACCCTCCAAAACTGCCAGTGTGATAAAGAGGTACAGCTGAGGCTAACTTGCTTTTTTACTCTTAAGTGACTTTCTCCCTAGGATGAGATTGAATTTAGCAACCCAAGTCTATTCACTACTTTATCCTCACCTCTTCATTTTCTACTTAAGTCTTCAGTGAGCCTAGCTCACATGGACTGGAGGATTCAGTTTGGAGAGGTTGTTCTTGCAAGCATGTTTTGCTTTTGTCCTTGTCTGCTGAACTATTTTCTCAAAGATGTCACTGATCACGTATTTAAGAGACACAGAAAATTACATTTCATATGGATAAGAAAAGATAATTACTGCAGGCAAGTGTCAAGGTTATAGAGGTTAGATGTGTCCTTTCGTCACCACAGAAATAGGGGAGTGGAATGGAGGGAAAAAATAAATATTTTCAAAGGATAGGTTACTCTGCACACAATATGGAATTCCAGTATTTCCTTTTGAGTTATTTAATGCAGTGGCAGAAGAATGGTTTGTTTGTAAGGAAATTCAACTTCTCGGTTGCTAGGAAAAGCTGAACTCTTGCTGTTCAGTGACTTCGAAAAGATTTAAGGATCACTGATCAATTGCCATGCTTTCTTGTACATGAGGGGGAGGATATCTGATCAATGACCTGTGACACAAGCTTCACCTGTCTGCAGGAATCTGCATACCAGCTGAACACTGAGATGACAAATTAACAAAGCATTTTGTATGGCCTTCACTGAAAAAACTTATGGGGTCTGGAGGTCAGTTTAGCAAGTGCAAATGCATGGTTATTTTTAATTACGCATAAGCTGCTCTTATCCCTGAAATAGCAGAGAGGGAGTTTTGCCATCAAGTTTGGAGTGTGGACACACTTGTTCTTTTTTCTTTTATTGGCCCAGAGATTTTCCCACTGCTAATCCTTTAAGAATACAACTCCACAGCTTTTTTTTTTTTCCTGCTTTTTTTCCTGCTTTTTTCCCAATTAATGTGCTACAACTGGCTCCTTGTTTGTAAGCCTGAATCTAGCCTTTTGTTTAGTGAGGATAGAAAGATTAGACACACTTCTGAATGACCTATTGTAAATTGTAAGGGCTGTGTTTAACTAGGGAAAAAAAAATAACAGCTGCTTAATTTATGGATATGCACAACTGGACAAACAATTTCAACATGGCAAGCAGAACACTCATCATTGATAGAGTTGGCATCATTTCCTCATGTGTTGCAGTAGGAATCTCTTTCTTTTGGAGTTAATTTAGTGATTTAGAAAGGTGCTGGATAGGGCCCTGGAGACAGCAGCCCTGGGCTGGGCACAGCATCAGGTGCAGTGCAGGTGGCACAGGCAGCAACCTGGCACCAGCACGGATTTGCTCATCCCACTGGGAGGGAAAATCACCAAAGGAGAGAAAATGAAGGTGCCAGTGTCCCATGGGCTGTGATCTGAGATTGCCAGCAGCAGTGTCAGTTTCAAGACAGAAATTTGCCCACCATAAAGACCTGGGCTCTTCTCAGAAAGACAATAGGGAGTGCTCAGTAGAGCTTTTGTCACTACACTGGCACCTTCTCCTTTGTGAGGAATATGCTCATTTAAAAAAATAATGCACCTTTTAAACCACAGATTTGATATGTACAGGAAAAGAGAGAACTAAATGACTGGAAACATGACTTCATGGTCAGGTACTCCATGCTCTCAGCTCAACATAGACACTCATTTATCTCATGTGAGTTCCTTTCAGTAAATTATTAGAAAACATCTGTTCAATATTTATTATTTTATTTCCTTACTGTGTTCTTTTTTATTCTCAAAATATTCTCCCTAGAGGCAAAAACCTGTGAAGCTATGATTTTGATGGCATAATTGTTTGTGTTGATTCTTTTTCTCTCCTCTCCTCTCCTCTCCTCTCCTCTCCTC
>VZDJ01001247.1:12863150-12895183 GCA_008694505.1 Cyanoderma ruficeps
GCCTCGCCTCGCCTCGCCTCGCCTCGCCTCGTTTTTTAGTAACAATAAGTATTTCATAAATATTGTATGATCACAGAAGTGCACATTGAATTTACTTCTGTCTCCCATCACTGGGGTGTTCTGTCTTCTGTGTAGACAAGTTGTAACTCCCTTCCTGAGCTTTATGGTACTGAAAGAGTAAAGTTGTATTTTAAGGTTGTGGATAGCAAAATTTAATTTAGTCTCCTAAAAATCTTGGCCCCAGGCTATTGTTTGTCTTGAAAGTGGTAACCGAGATTTTCCTTTGCTTTTGGAGTCAAAAAGAAGTCACTGTAAGAGAGGATAGATTTGCTCAGAGCAGCTCATGTATTACAGCATGTTGTACTAATTGGAGTTTCCTAAGGTGTGATGGCTTCATGCCCAGGAACTGCATGGCTGTAGTCCAGCTGAGAGGTGACACATGTAAATAACCAAAAGCTGGGCTTCATCTGCCAAGATGGGATGGAACCTTGTAGCAATCGGTGATAATAGGAACTGCTGCTTATGGATAGTGCCGTGTAATTCAATTGCATCAAGGATTCCATATACACTTGGGTTATGCATATAACTGGTTAATTTGGGGCACATTTTCAATCAAAGAATTCATCTTTCTTCATATTCTTTGTAATTCCTCCTCCTGCCCCTCAAATGCTCTTTTTTAGATTCAAATGCAGCCTGATGTTTTTATAAATGAATTTATTTTATCTGAGCACTTTGTATACTGGAGTTGTGATAAAACATAGAAAGAGCTGAATATCATCAATACATACAACTCTAGATGATCTGACAAATTCCTCTTGGTGATTGAGACAAATATGGAAAATGACTATGGAGAGAATGGAGTAGTGTGGGATGCCACAAATAAATGAGGCAAAAAAAAGTAATTGCGATGGTTCGAGGAGAATTAAAAACAGTGTACTCTTGTCACCTCTCTCAAAAGATACCAAGATAGCCCCCGAGAAACTGTTGATGAATGCATTTGTACAATAAGGGTGAATGTCTTCCATCTATTTACTGGTACAGACCCGTTTCAATCTCTAAGCAATTTCAGTGGCATGGTCCAGTGTAATAAAGGTTCTTTCAAGTCTAGAATAGTATGAATCCTTTAATACATTTACAGTTAAGTTTTGGCCATTCTCATCTTTGAGCCTTTTAAAGTGTATCTTGATTATCTCTCGATGAAGGTGATATGAATGGGATATTTAGGATGGTCCTATCAGTGACACCGGGGAAATAATCTTTGGAGAAAGAAGAGACCAGTCTCAGTTTGTATTGCTGACTGGCATGAAATGTTATACCAGAAATCAAAGGGGTTTCTGTCCTTTAATCATCCTCTCACAGCTCTGGTACTTCTGTGTGCAACATGGTTCTTTGGCTCCTCAGTCCTGTTACCATTGCTCTGCTTCCATTCTCCATGGGAAGACTAGGATGATAGTTCTTGTTGCAATGATGCATCGATTGTGTCACTCAGGAATGTCTTATGGTTGTGATTTTTTCTGGTTTTCTTAAGGTAGGGAAGATCCATGCTGAATCCAGGTGTTGCGTGATGTGATGCGTGATGAAATGCCAGGACTGAAGACGTACTATTGTTCAGCAGCTCTGGGCATAGCAGCCCTTGGGATTTGGGAAGGCCTTTCAATGGATGTCACCTTTGAGTGTAACAAGGTAATAGGTGTGATTCAAGTCCTTTCCATTACTGAATTCTCTGTTTTGAATCTTTACTATAATCAATAACATCTGAATGATAGCATCTTGTGTTGACAAATTTCAAGGGTGTCCTATGAGTTAAGAAAATTGAATCCACCATGGATCTAATTATATAAGCTGCTGTCTTGGCACACCTCATCTGGATGGAAATAGACAGGACTGGGTATTTTCTAAAAGCCTGGTCTCACAAGATTTCCAGCTTCATCAAGAAGGTTTATTTAGTACTTAAAACTTAAGGAAGCTACTGAACCTCCCAGTCCTCTGAGACTAACTTTTCCCCAGCTGTAGAGACCAACACATATCTGTATCATATGCTCTATTTTATCAAGAAACAGTTGGAGCATTTTTACACACTGTGGGCAATTAAACTCTGTGCAGAATAACGTAACATGTGAATTAGGGGGCCAAGCCAATATACCCTTTCTTTTCTAGCCTTTAATTTTCAAGCCAGACCTGTGTATCCACTACCCCAGATCAGTGTGTGCATTATTTTATAAAGTTTGATCTGCAAGTTGTAGAAGTCATTGAGGTGAACTGTTAGATTTGCTTTGATTTTGACGGCAGACCCTCCGTGTATTTAGGACACAGTAGGCTAAAACTCATAAAAAGAATTAATCAATTTTCCTGCATTATTAATTACACCCTAAATTATTAAATGATGGGATTTTCTAAATGCAATTTATTTTCCACCACCTGTTGCTGCTAGTCAACTTCCTGTTTAATTTAGACAAAGGGAAAGAACCTATCCTTTTATTTTCTGTACTGCATAATACTGTATTGTTTGTGTTCACATATAATGCAAAGGAATGTCAAAAATCTAACAAATATTGCTTTAAATGGTATCATTACCTGTAATGCTGTTGCACACATTGATTACTATGAAAATCATAAAAAAGTAGGTCAGCATCAGCACAATTCTTCCTGTGGGAAATTCCCTATTATGTAGTGGACAGCATTACCTGTTAACATGCACGTATTCTGCTTGACCTACTCTTAGAAATGAATTTCTTTTTGTCAAGAAGGAAACTAGTGCCATGAAATGTGCTCTCTAACTTCAATAGAAGGGAAAAATGATTAAAAAAATCTCATCCAGGTACAGACCTGATTATGATCTTTGGACATAATCCAGTGGGAGTTTTTCATGATTATTTTTAAAGTTTAAAAAATGAACTTTAAAATATCGCCTGAAAAATGAATACAGAGTACCTTCTTATACAGCACTGCATTAAAAAAATGAAGAGAATGGGAATTTTCAGCATAATATCTGATAAACTGTAAAAACCTGCATATATCAAGCAAAGTGTAGTTTACAAGAGGCAGACTTCTTCTGTACATGTGCATAAGGTTCTAAGAACAGACTCATCAAGCTTGAACAGAAATGGGAATTTAATTGACAAGTCCCACAATTACCTGTGTAACAATATAGTCATATAATTAGTATAAAAATAAAGGTGGAAGCTAAAGATTATTATAGCAAATGCAGTTTCACTGTAACAAAGGGTTGTGACAGGAAGATACTAAATGCAGAAACGTGCTCAGAGCCTCCTCTTTAATCATTCGCCACAGATATTCATTTTACTCACAGTGAAATCCCAGTGGTTTGTTTCTGCAGCTTTAGTGTGGGAAAAGGAGTAGCTGAAGGACACTTGAAAATGGCCACTAATATGATAATAATTGTGTAAGCAACCAAATGTCTCATCCTAATAAGAAGAGTAGACGAACGCAGTATGTGCTGAAAGGATAGGACTTTTCTCAGTTTTGGCTGTGGTTGTATCTCAGATAACAGCCTGCCAACACAGCCTAAATAACTGGCAGCCAAACTTGCCTGTTCACATAAAGCTCTCCCATTTCCCAGCTCTAATTCATTTCTATCCCTGTGACAAACGCTAACACTATTGGAAATAACTACATATCCACCTGCCAGGGTCATTGAGCAGGATTTTCTGCCAGTCTAATTGAGAAGGAAGTTCTTGGCTTAATTATAGGAAAGAAGGTACCTGGTTATTTTAAGATCAGTCTAGAAATTGTCATCTTGCTGCTAATTTCTGCTTTCCACATAATTCATGGTATAATGCTTCCTTGTTGTGAGGAATTGCAAGGATCCTGGAGCTACCATCCATCATTAACGTAAAAGTTAGTAGGACACAGTTTTACAGGGAATAAGAGTAAATCCCTTATCCATACAGTTTTACAGGGAATAAGAATAAATACCTTATCTATACAGATATGCTCCATTTTCCTAACATGAGTATTTTCAAATGTTCACTGTCTTAACTCCCACCTCATATGAATTATCGCAGTTGCCCCTATATCTAGATCACTTACAGCCTCAGCATGTGGTTGCCACCTGTGTCACTGCTACTATCCTCAAGCTAAGTGAAACAGGCCAGGGAATATCTATCATTATAAAGTCCATGCTAAAAATACTTTGAATTTCATTAAGATGACACTATTTACTGTTTTTAGGGGTTTTGCTTTGGCTTTTGTATTTTCAGTTACTTATTTCCTGACTTTTCCTTTTATTTTTCTTGCATACCTGTATGTTGCTATGTTATTGAAGTTTGAAGAACTCCCACATTAAATGTTAGATTTTACCCACAAAATATTCTTTTCTAAATATTGAGCCAAACATACCTTATTTTTTGAAGGACAAAGATATAGTCCCAGCAAAGCTAATCTCTCCTGTATCCCATTTTATTTTTCAAATGAAGTGGAGCTCCTGCCATAGAGTTGAAATTAATTGAAGTTAGTAAAAATTGCCTGGAAAAAAACACGGTTTAAATTTTGAAGGATATCTTGAAGACAAACGATCTTAAAGTTTAAACATTAGAATGATTTCAGTGTTCCACTGGAAACATTCCTCCCTTTCATCAAAATTCTTTTATAAACCAAGAGACTCTTTGCTGATTTTCTGCCAAATGCATATTTTGCTTTTTTTGAGGGATCTGGAGCAGACAACTGATCTGGTTGCTGTCTTGAAGTCCCATGCACAGTGGGGATATGTTTTTGGCTCCAGTCAGCTACTTGAAGGGTATTCTGGGTTGCCTCTTCTCTTCAGTACTCCAAATAGATGCATGGAGGAGGAATAATCAGGCACTGAGTCTTCTAGACTCAGAGAGACTTGGAAAACCATCGCAGAGTTTGGTGTATAAGGGAGGAGCTTTTACTCATCAAAGGAAAACAGAAGTTCCGTATTCCAGACAGGAGATCTGGTGAAGATATTTGTCTTATGTGATTTTTTTACCTCATGTTTTCTCTGTTATAATTTTTACTCAAACAAAAAATGTTCCTTGAAAGTGGATAGTTATGTTTAACCTCTAAAGCCAGAAGCAAAATTTTCTGCTAAACCCACAAACATATTGTACAATTTTGTAGAGCCTTTGGTAAATGAAAAGCTCTTTAATTTGTTTTAATATTTCCTTTTTTTTTTTCTTTCATTCCTCTTTTGCAATTGGTCTTTATGCTAAAGAAGGAAAAGAAGAAACCTTGGGAAAATAGAATGCAACTGTTTTCTGTAAGTGGTTTTAAGTCATTAGATTTCTTTATCTCTTGCTCACACCCCTCCTTCTCTATTAGAACAGTTTCTATCTTATGCCACAAGCAAATGTAATTTCTGTTGTTGCTTCTTTGCAAAATCCAATTTGTTATGATGTATTATGCATGCGAGTATAATTGCAGAGGAGGAGTTAGACTGAATGACAGTTTAAAGAGGTGCGTTCCTTTGGCTGTGTCACTCACAAAGAGCAGCAAAAAGAAAAGTGGGACAAATTGATGCTCTAATGAAAGTATTAATCTGCTAAGACTTCAGATGAAACAATGGGACTGCCCTAATCAACCCATACCCTCTAGAGAACAAAATTATGGCACTGACTTCTGATACAGAGAAGATTACTGTAGTCTCAGCAACAATATCAGTGCTAAGATCTACTGTATTCTTGGTGTATACATTTCTAGCAATTAAAAAAGTGCTTGTCAGTAGCAATCTTAGCATAAACCATTTTTTCCCAAGAAATGTGAGAGTTTTATGAGATCCTGTATAATGAGTTAGTCTTTTGCCATTTATTTTCATAGAAGGAATAGAATAAAATATGTAATAACAATAAATAAAAGCAAAATAGCAAGGTAAGTAAGTATTCCAAGCGAAATCTCTTTAAAAAGAGAGTAAGATTTTCACTGCAAATGAGGATAGAGGTTATAAACACAAAAAATTGTACATTTGTAATTCTGATGCTGGGGAACATGATATATGTATTAAGATAATGGTAAACTGTTTTATTTTTCTATTTTCTTCCTCAAATTGTGGTGGTTAAAAAAAAGCTTTAAAAAGCTTTTTAAAATTATTATTCTTTATATCACTGAACTACAATTCCTTTGTAATATTTTAGTGATAACAGCTCTGAAAATATTTGGGTCATGTGTTTTTGCACTATTTCCTGAGTCTGTCCCAGTCAACCAGATCAGATGGCAACAGATGTAGGGCGCAGGAAGATTTCATCAGTAACTTTTGATGCTGGAGACTTCATGCATGAAACTTTCAAAGTTATTCAGACATGCCTGCTGTGAGAGAGGAACCTGCAATCCAGGATGGTTCTTTCCCACTGCCTTGCATTATCCTGTTCCACGTCTTTGGGCAGTGGAAACAATTTATTATTGGTCTAAACTAGTCACAGGAGGCTCTACCATACAAAGTTCTGCATGCAATGGGAAAGTAAGACTGATGTTTCATATCCCTTAATTTTGTGTGAATCATATTGGACAAATCAGCTTCTCAAATGTACAAATGATAGTTTTGTGGTTGAGTTGAGTGGAAATGGGCAGTGGAGTAAAACTGGCCAGTGGTAGACCATATTGCTCTCTTCTTTAGGAACTTTTCAGAATAAATCATCCTGTGAATCATCCTCTTGCATATAATGAACTAGGCACAGGAAACTTGCCTGTTACTCCTGGAGTCTCTTCTCATTAAGTATTTCAATATTTGTATGTGAAGGTTATCAATTTACCTATTCAATCACATTAAGCTGTTTCTAGTAGGAGTTTGGGCTTCCTGACATTCTGAAATTCTGAATTTTTCAGCCTGTCTCAGAACATAAATTCTACAGTCCTTACTAGGAACAATGGGAAATCTGAGGAAAGTAGGTCAGATCCTCCTTCCTTGATAAACTAGTTAGGTGTGAATGCTACCAAATGAGAAATCAGTCTGACATTGTAGGTGCAACATTATGAGGTCTTCCCCAAAAACCCTGAAATGGTGGAAACAGGAACTCTTTGGGTTTGGGGGTTTTCTTTTAATGGAAATGTCACTATACTGCCATCATGTACTATTCCAAGAAACCTTGAATTTTTCTTTCTTTTTCTGGATTCAGACAAAAATAAGTCTCTGTATCCTTATGGACTGAATTGGATCCTATGATAATAGAAAATAGTTTTATCCCAGTGAAGATCAATTCAAAAAAAAGACCTCTCACATAAAAGCCTTTTTTGAGTGCTAGTTAGCAAGTCCTTTATAAACAGAATCTGTTTATTATTTCCACAGAGTTGTCTTATCAAATCCTCATAGAAATGAGATCTATCTAAAAGTGTCTTTAGAAATTGCAAACAGATATATAATTTGAAGCCAAGTCTTGCTATTCATGAAAATAATCTTTTTACATGATATTTTTGTACAAAGCGAAATATTATGCTTGGTAATTTCTTTTCAAAGAGACACTTTAGGCTTCTGTAATAAATAGTTCTGTTATCAACACACACACAAAAGTCAAGTGACTACAAATTCTGAGAGAAGTGTCAGGTACTTCAGCAAGAAATAGTTCTTACAGTCACAGAGTTGTGTGGTCCTGAATAGAATGGAAATCCACAGAAACTTAAAGAAAACAAAACCCTTCCAAGTTTTAAGCCTTTTTTTGCCAGCTACCCCAGCTGATAAAAGTAATGAATTTGTTTTCAAATCTGACACTTGTCTTTCCCTCCTTGTTTAGTGGGTGTGGGAATGCCAGTCAAGCCACCAGCTCAGGTGAGAGCACTCTACCCCAGGTAGCCTCACAAAAAGCACCACTCCCAAAGAAAATGTAAAAGAATCAGTATATTAATGCAGTTCCAAAATATTCAGCTGCTGAAAGCCCTCCATGTGCCTGCTCATGGCATCTGTGGCAATCAGCCTCAGGATCATCTATCCATAGAATGGAGACTGCCAAGACAGAATATTTCACAGCTGAAAGAAGCATAATTCTCTCTCCAAAATTCTGGCACTGTGTAAAGCTGAAAAAAAAAAGGAAAAAAGTGTTGGCTTAAGAGTTCTTTTCCATTTCATAGCAGATGAGACACTGCCCATAAAAATCAGCACTGACTTCTGTTACGGAAGTCCTGGTATACACATTCATTGAGTAAAGAATCTAGCATCTGTAGTATATATCAAGTAATTGATTTCAGAAATCAATATTGAAATTAATAACAATTAGCCTGTGGTCATTTACTCCTCATTCAACAACAGTATTGTCTCTGGATATTTTTATTTTTCTGCTCTTTTGCTAGAATGTCTGTTTGAACAGCGTAGTTAGGACAGGTTTCTCTCTCTACAAAGGTCACTCATTTGCTCTCACTGGGTGAAACACTTCTGGCCAGATGGCTCATGATACATAGAAGCAGGCAGATAGAAGAGAAATTTGGGAAACCATTAAGTAACACCTATTAAGTTTGGCTCAGCCAAGCTTTATTTTATAGTGAAGAATAACTTTGTTCTTAATGCCCGGTACAGATGCACTGCAATTTCCTGATGATTTCTGTAACTGGAGTCAAAATGCCTTCATTGCAACAGTATTGAGAGGTGAGTCTAATCCCCCCAGCCCACAGTGATTTAGATTCTTCCTGCTGCTCTGAATGATACCTGGTCGTTGGTTGTCCACAGAAACCATACAGGATAGATGGGATCACAAACTTCTCAATGTAATGAAATTTAGTGCCCTTTAGGAAGATTTCCTTTGTATAAGAAAGAAGGAAATAGAAGATGATGCAGCAGCCTTGCTGTAGGTTATCCATAGGATAATCACTGTGATTCAGTTAAGTCATTTCAAAGGTGATTTCTGCTACCCTGTAAGCAGGGCACCATGAGGAGAGGCTCCTGACATTATTATAGGAAAGTGAATGATTCACTGTTAAGGACCTTTACCTTATTGCCCTATGTGTTATACCTCAAAGAGAAACAAAAAGCACCTTTCTTTTAAAGGTATTGTATTCCTGTTGGTGTTTAGAGTAAGTCATCTGAAAATTGCTGTTCCCGTTGTTTTTTCATCTGCTGCTTGGATGGATAGATCAGTTTGAAAGATCTTCCTTCCCTGACTTTTAAATATAAACTAGAAGTGCAGTATCAACACTGGGTTTTTAAATACTTTATTCACACTGAATCATGATACAAGTGAGCATGATTATCTTCTCTTGTTTTAGAAACAGCTGGTAGAATTCTCAACATTTCTAAGCACTGGAACTTCCCAAACAAGTCAAGTTTTTACTGTCTTGTTCTATAGAGTGTGTCTATGGAAATAGCAGGATCTAAGTTATTAGAGATGACTTGTTATCCATTAAGTCAGCTCCTGTTCAACCAAAACCATGCTGTTTTCTGTAGAACATGCACTAATGCCTTATCATGGGGGACTTCCAACATTAAAGTGGTTCCACAGAGCATCCCAGGTAACAACAGGTTAAAGATGTCCAGAAGCCAAGCATGGGTTTCAGTGACTCACAGCCCCTTACCAAGGCTGAGACCCGCAGTCACCCCTCACAGTCAGGAGCAGACCAGGACAGAGCAGTCCTGTCACTCTCACTTGCAGGCCTTGGAGCCGATTTGAATGTGCCCTGAACTTCATCCAGACATCCTGTGCCTGGGGAAGCCCCAGCACAGTGGGAGTGGAGGCTGGGCAGCCCTGGGCAGCAGCTGCCCCAGGGACCTGTGTGCTGTTTGCTGCTGCCCTTGGCCCTCGTTGGGGCTTCAAGCAGCAGTGGTGTAAGTACCTCAGAACATCTCTTGGACAGTGGTTGGTAGGAAGATTAAACGTGAATCCAACCCAAAACTCTGCAATTTTTCATGCAGAATCAGGGTCTGGTTCAAGACTACTTTTTCTCCTACTTTCTGTGCCTTATGATTCATCTGAGTTTATTTCTTTGTTCTGAAATTTATTAAAAGAAAATGCACGTATCAAAAAGGAAACAGGTTTCAAAATGTTAGCTTTGAAGCTTGTAATCTCCCACAGAAACCCAACTGAAACTTGCAGCATGGTTTGCCCCACAGAGAGCGGGCGAAAACATGATTCAGAGCAGCGTGACAATGGCTGTCAGCTCCAAATTCTTCAATTAAAATCCTTCTGCCCACAAATTCAGTCTGCATTCAATTAAAATGAAAGTGTAACAGAAAAATAGATGGCTTAAAGAGCACTTGTTTTTCTTTCTCTTCGGTAGCCTAAATGGAATATAACATAACTTTGTTGTTTCATTTTTATAGATCTAGTTGCTTGCATGGTCAGGCATTTCTGCCCCAGCTACTAGAATTGCTAGAACCACTTGCATTCTTTTCATATTGTGTATACAGTGAATTCATATTATCTGTTGTTTGTTCTAAACTTCTGATTTTGTTTTGCCAAGTCTATATGTTTTTAAATTAGTAATCTTCACTCCCTCATTCAATTGTTGTAAATTACCTTTTGGAGCAGTAGCTATTAATATTTTAGGTATCTTTGATGTTTTACTTTATAGTCTTCAATTTTATTTTACATTTCACAGGTTCCTAGTTGCAAATAATCCTACAGGCAATTTTCTCACATTGCAACTATTTCTTGAAAGATATGCTAATGTAGCAAGGCACTTGCAATACTGGGGGTTAAGTTAATCACCCAAAATGAGCCGTATTACTGTCAGTGGTATATAAAGACATCCCAAAGTGAATTACCAGGTGGACTAGCATTAAAGGTCCTTTATAAAATAACAGAACTTGAAGGTGTGCAGGGATAAACATTCATTTCAGAATCTGTTGAGCTAAGGAATCTGGGTTTTGTCGTTTCGGCACTTAAAGATACCAAAAAAATACAAAGTTTGTGTTGTCTTTAAAATAACCCCACTTTGCAATATTATTTGAAAAACCCTTGTGAATTTTTAAAAAATTAAAAATTAATAATGAATGGCTTTATGTTCCCATATTTGCCCATGAAAAGGAGTTTCCTGGTCTCTGCTCAAGCTGAGTAGCCCACCCAAATAATCAACTGATAGATTTAAACATATCACTTAAAATGAAAATTGGAATAATTCTTGTATCTTATTTGCAAGTATCCAGAAGACAGGTACAATAGACATGTATCTTATTTTGCTCATTTGATAGTGTAATTCACAGTATATGTTCAAACAGACAAATTGAACACTGTATTAGAAATACACTCCTCGTTCCCAGAACTAACCAGACGCTATCAAATGGAGAGTCCCTCTGCTTTAGCTGGGCACAGAGAACACTCAGCAGTGCAGGCTGAAGGATGCAGTCAGGATCTGCTGCCAGGTCTGATTTCTCTTGGTGCATCATGTGCGATGCAACAGCGCTGTCTACATGGACAGTAGATTAAGGAGTTTCAGATAGTCTTAATCTCTTCTGTCACAGGGGTACTTCCTCAGCAGACAGACTCTTTAGAAGGAGGCAGAGGTACAGCTCAAGGCTATGTTTTGAAACACTGGTACAGCCGTACTTATAACCATCTAGATTTGTGTTTCTTGTCTGGAAAAAATGAAAATAAGATTTAGTTACATTGTAGTGATAAGCATTTTTATTAGGACAAATATATTTCAAAGAATAAAAGACGGGGGTATGCAGGGAAAGTTTATGTGGAACACACTATTTATTTGCCATGCATATTTGATATGCTTTCATTAAGTAGGCAATAGAAATGTCAACATAAAATGCTGTTTAGATCTTCCTATAAAAACAAACTGCATTGGTATTAGAATTGGAATGCACTAATCTTTGGTTAAATACAAGCCTTATTTGCTATCCAGCAAAGAAATATTTGGTTGAGTGTTGTTAAATAACCGTATATTTAACCTAATTTAATTTACCCTTAATTTATAACATCTGATGAAGTGATACTGTGTCAGTGTAACCAGCACTTTCCTGTACCATCATCTGTCATTATATGGCTTTTTTTCTCTCTCTCACTCATTGGCATTCAATCACTAGCAATTATCACCAGCCCATGCCTAAATTAAAATTATTTTTGCAGTCTTGCTGAACCATGACCAATCCTTCTTACAATGAAGAAATAGCATCCATCTCTTCAAGGAATATTTTTGTAGCCATACAGTCATCTGACACAACCATAACAGATAAATCTATTCACTAGTAAAGTTAACATTTGAGATGGATGCCCACATTTGTGAGTTGGAAGTTGAAACTAAATGCTAACCATTCCTAAATTTGGGGATTTTCATTGGCATTGCTTGATTTTTTTTTTCTGGTATATACATACTGACTTAAAAAGTTATTCTTCACCGCATTTGACTGAGGTTTTTAAGTAGTGTTTGCAATGATGGCTAATATATACTGAAAATATTCTTCTACAACAAGCACAGGAATGCTACTTTTAATCAGTATATCCAATTAGGAATATAAAATATACCATACAGGATTGTCATCCAAACCTTGCCTGTACCAGCAGTTTATAGGGAACTTTAAATTGAGGTTTATGCCCTGAAGCATAATAATATCTCTCCCTTATAGCCTTTGCAATTATTTCATTCTTTGTAATGTAATTGTGGATGTTCCTACTGTCTCTGCATCCAGTATTTTGGGAGGAGCCTTACTACACTATATTATGAGCAAAATAATATTTTATAGAAGGAGTTCCACAGGTGTACAATTTATCTAAAACGCGTCTTTCTACAATCTTTCTGCAGCTTTACCCAGCAAAAGTGCCTGCAGTGTAATGCAGAGAGACTGAGCCAGATGTAAATTCAAACCCTGGTAACAATCTAAGCGAGGCAGCACCGAGCTCAGCGCAGCCAATTTGCTTTGCTAGGAGCTGAGTAAATCAGCTCCTGCTGAGCCCGTGCTGCCGTGGTGCCTGCCTGGGACAGGGGCAGAGCCACCGTGGAGCTCTCCAGGTGCTGCTGTCATTCCTGATGGACTCACAGGCTGCCGGGGATGCAGGCACCCAAATCGTTTTCCCGTTTCAGGGGGTGGCTTCCTGGTGGGTATCTTCCATCTAAAAAATTCCTATATTTCTTGCTCTGCCATAATAGTCATAATTTTTATCCTCTCTTCTTTCTGTCTTCTTTTTCAAAAAACAATAACCAATCCATTTTTACTTGGTTTTGCCTGTAGCTTCTTTCCACTTTTCCATGTGGAGTGACCAGAGTATGAAGCATGTTATCTCCGTCCACATGCACTACACTGCTGTCAATATCTGCCCCATCTGAATGCCTCCCATCTAAAATAAATACCAAGAGGGTGCCCCAAAGCCTTTAAGATTTACTTCACATAAAGCCAGGTCGTGTCTCTGCCCAGGAATATGCACAGCTCACTGCAGCCTGGTACCCTGAAGAATATACAAGAAGGAGTTACAGTGTGCACAGGCTCTGCTGGGAAAAAATTAAATTCACAAGGGAAATTAGGAATAAATTTTGAAAAATATCAAGAATAACTGAAGTCCAATCATTTTTATATTCCCTCTCCAAATGTTGGTATACCTTTTATTCTGTCCTCTTCCCATTCTCATTTCTTTGTCTTTTTGTACTCTGACTCTTGAAAAATATACTTTGATAGACATAACATCCTCTCAGCTCATTAAAACCATGCTTCCATGGTTATGCATTGCTTGTGATAGAATAATTCAGCATATATCTTGGTCCATGAGAAATATAAACAAAAAGTAATACAAAATCTGTTTCATTCAACAGGTTTATTATAGTAATTTATTGTTTTAAATACCTGTTGAAGCAGATATTACTATGAATGGAGCCATGCAGACAGACAGACATGCAAGCAAGACTTTGTACTTTATTGCTTTGGACGATTGATGAAAAATTATAATATTTGGCAAAAATTCTAAACTTTATAGGAGGAAAAGGCCACAGGAAAAAAAAATAAGACATTACTGTATTTAGGAATTTCATTACATCCTTCATTAAAGATCAGAACAAAAAAGAAGGATTTTAATAATGAGGTATAATTCAAAATAATTAGAAAATAAGAATAAATGCCTCATTAAAGTGATGAGATCTGTGTTCTACACAATGACACTTGTTTTTTCCTCATTCCAAACTATGAAAGTTTTGGTTAGTACGTTGAACACCCAAAACGCTGTTTTTGCAAAGGAGGCTTTTATCCAAGACCTAAGCCAGGACTGGCCTGGACTGCATGGCACAGTGAGCACTGCGAGCTCCTGGAGGCTCAGAGGGACACAGCACACCCTCCAGAGCCAACCGGTAGGGACCATATCCCATAGCTGCCCTGAATGCTTTTTGGAAAAAAATGATAAAAATATTGTCACTCTAAAAATTGTATTTTGGGGGGAAATAATGAACAATTAAATGGCTGTTAGCATGACAGGAACATCCTGGCCTCCAGGCTTTTCATGGAAGAAACACATTTCCATTACCATTTCAAACTACCAGAGACATACACTCCTTTGCCTTCTCATATCACAAGCACCTAATCAAAATGGTATGAAGAGGCAGGGAAAACCATTACCAAGCTGAGCCCAAATATGCCCAGTTTCAACCTGAGAGAAATTTTTAGCCTGAAGTCATAAGCCATTCTGAATAGGTGTTTATAATGGAAGTGCCATCTTAACCTTATCTATAGTGGCACTACTGCTTTGCTATATCTCTGCTCCTAGCATCTGTGAAATTTTAATCTGTCCTACGACTGGTAACTGAGGAGATGGTGAAACCCAGGGATATGGTCTGAACTACCTTAATTTGTCTGTAGTAGGCTTTTACAGACACATTAAAAGAGAAGGTAAGCAGTGTGAAAGGGGCTCATGTCAAACAGATGAGTGCCCCAGACGTGTATGGGAGAAGGGGAAACAGGATGCCATATGACTGTCTGCATCAGTCACCAGAGTATTCTATAATTCTCTTCAGGAAACATGCAGCAGATTTGTTCATGATGTTTGAAGGATTAATCTATAGTATTTGTTTTTCAGCCTGGTGGACCTACAAGCAAGTCAGTGTAGGACATCATAGTCTTACTAATGAAGATGTTGTCTCTGGAAACTTTCTGCATTACTCAGCACTAATTCCATCCAACTGCCAAATAGTGGTGTGTGCTACACTGGTTCTTTGTAATTAAAATAGCTCTTCCGTTACTGCTTTTATCAAGTAGGCATGATGAGAGAGACTTGTAATGCTATCTCTGAAAACAGCCATGGTAAATATTTTTGTTGTTTAACCACTTATTTTTTTTTTCTCTCCTAAATCATTTGTTGCCTTACCTGACCTCTTTGTAAATTGGCCAATTGTATCTTTACTCATACAAATTATCTTTAATGGTCCAACAAATTAACTTATTTTCAGACTGCTATGTTTCTACCCGTTAGCTCGCAGTAATGTTCAAGGAGATAGGATTTGACTGAGATCTTTTTTTCAAAATTAGCCTTTATCTCATTTGAACAAGAATGCTTAAATATTGAGGGTACAAGAGATGTGGGCCTTGAAAGAAGACAGAATTTTAAGCCTTGGCAGAGAAAGCTTTGCTTATGACTGAAGTAGTATCTTGTGTCTTTACCCAGGGAGAGGACCAAAAAAGGTATCACTTCAGTCCTGCTGTCAGCCTGCAGGACTGTTCAGACAAATCTGGTGAAGCTTTGGATTTGATTCTCTGCAAAAGAAAGGAATTGCCAGGAATTTCTGTCATCCAAAATCACTAAGTTTGAACTATTCCTCTTAGCCTATCCTTCTGTAGCCAGTTTCCATTTATTTCATGTGCAGAGCACAGAACTGGTAGAATGAAGGACTCAGAGGGGGTCTGTCTTGGACACTACACAGTGCAGCATGCACCTCATCCTATGGTCTCATTTCCTCAGAAATTACCCTTGTTAATACTCTACTTTATCCTTGTAATACCTCCTGATTCTCTTAAAGCTCTGTGAATGCTCTTATTCTGCTCAGGCAGATACAGAACAGTCATCAATGATTTCTCAGCCCGTCACATTATTTACATTTCTGCTAATTCTGGGAACTAGTTGGCTATAAGGGACTGAATTTCCCTGTGGGTGTATTGTTTGCTAGTGACCCTGTGGACAGCCAGTATAGGCAGGGCTGGAGAGGCAGCTCCTGTGTGTGTACATGCATATGTGTTAAAGTCTTGGAACTCTCAGCCTATGTGAGAAGAGCAGTTGCATTTCCCATATATTTATAATATTTATAATATTATTTTCAAATACACTGTTTTCATAATTTTTCTAAATTTGAGCATAGAAGTTTATGAAGAATAATTCAGAATGATAAATACTTTGGAAAACAGGAAAAATGGTAAAACTGAGGGGGAGATAAACAAATAAAATGCATTCTCCCCTTCTCCCACCCTGCTCCCCCCTAGTATCAAAACAAAGCCATGCAAACCCCATACAATGTCAAATCTAATTTTTGGGAACACTCAACACCAAAGTTGCAATTAATTCCTTGCACAAGGATTTTTACAGATTCTTTCCCATATTGTACCTTGTAGCAGTGTTTGCTTAATTATCAGGAGACTGTTTCAAACTGTTTTGATTTTCTCCTTAGTAGTGAATTTTTTTGGGTTTTTTTTTAATTGGCATTGCAATTTCACGTCTCTTCTTGCAAAAAAAAAAGTGATTGCCCTGTAAATAATGTTTAGATAAGCTGGTTGCTTATCTGAAAGTCAGTTTTTCTAATACTTGTTAGGACACTTTAGAGTTATTCCAACCCAGAATTTTCACCATATGCCATAAATTTTTACCATCCTATTTTCTACATATTCTGCTGCTCTTGTGCTGTCCGTTATCCAGATGTCCTTCACTGCCAAGATGTTTCTCTGAATAGCTGCAACTGTGCTGGGAAATGCCACCCAAAATTGGATGACAAGAGATAATTTTTTTATCTTATGATTTTACAATAATCTGTGCCCAGATTGGTGAAGAAAATAATGAACACAGAGACTTTTATCAGCTGTTTGGCTGGTGTGTGTTTGCATGTGCTTAAATACCTTTCCTGTTTGCTTTCCAAGATCCTGAATCAGGGTGCAGGAACATCCAGTAGCACTGGGTAAGTCCTCTAATTGTAGTCACATTCTCCCCTCCATGTAAGAATGTCTTTGCAGAAATTTTTGCTTGAAACAATCCAGGTGGTTATTTCCTGTCAGTCTATCTCATGTATCATGCTCTCAAGCTATTAGTTAAGAAGATTTCTGGAGGTGTCTTCTACAACAAAAAAATGTAATTGAATTCACCTCAGATGATTTCTATCTGAGACAAAGAAATAAACACACTAGAGATTCAAGCAAGACAATCCTTAAGAGCCTTCAAAATACTTTTATCATTCAGAGTACACAAACCTGTTGTTCTGAATAGACACAAAAATCCCTGAGATATTGAGTCTTGATTTCTGCTTAAGTTCTTTAGCATTTGGTAAATAAATCTATCCTTCTGAAGTTAGACTGTATATGGATATAAAATATATGCAAATCATACCATTTTGCCCGAGTAAAGCTAGGCTAAAAGCATTCTCTAGAAGCACAAATGACAAGAACAGAAACTGGAAAAAGCATTCATTGAAATTCATGCCTCCAGAATTCATACATTTATATAACAGGTTTGTTGTGGTCTTTCAAACTGGTGAGCTAAACTCTAAAGTGTGCATAGATGACCCACTGCCCCCTCTCCAAACCCTCTCCCCCGACCCCCTCCTTGCTCCTTGCGTCCTGTAATTTTGAGTGAGAAACATCTGCTCCTCCTCTTAAAAGTGGTTACTTTTTAATTACTTTGTGTGCCCTACTTTTTTTGTTAACAAAGTCTGAGGTTTCCAAAACCACTTGTAAACTGAAAAATTGTTATTTTGTGAGCTAGAACTGAAGTCATTCAGGTATTGATCTCAGAATAAAAATTACTGAGGATTGTGGGGATTTTGCTCTTTCAAGAATATGACTTTTAAGACCTCCAAAGCTGGAGAATTATTTCAGTGAGAGCATTAATGTTAGTCAGTGTGTGTTGCTATTGTTCAGTAGAAGCCAGGACTGAACTTCACAAAACTCTTCTAGCCTTTTGTCTCTAACTGCATGGACGTGAAACTAACAATAAATCTTGTTGACAATTGCTTCCACATCTGTTGGCAGTCAGTCAGCTGCAATGTGAACAGTGTCGTGTACAATATGTGCAGCACAGCCAACACCCATTAACTATCTCCCTAGTTTCTCCTGTGACTTAGAGAACATGTCATTTTTCCCCAGTGAGCAGCCTTTTCAAATGTTGAATTAGTAATATTAGCACAAAATACTACTAATTTGTCAGCCAGGCTGTGTTTTTCCAAAGTGTTCACAATGGGGTCTGATAACTGCTTTACAGAGAAGTAGAGCAAAAATGAAAATTCAAAAACTTTTGTAAATCGTTTGTATAGGATGTAAAGAAGTGGTGTGAAATTCTTTTTTTGTTTTTAACATTAAAATAGTAAGAACATGTCTTTAAAAAAAAGTATAGAAGTGGAATTTCAACTCTACTCAACAAAAAACTTAAACACATGCTAATATAGAAATATATATATAAGTTCTGTGAAGAAACAGAGCTAGAAACATCTAGAACAATATGTAGTTGTTCAAATAGGGTATTATCTTGATCTCTGATTTGCAAATTTTAATCACTAGCTTTAATAATATTTATCGAGAAGAAATCTGTCTGCTGTAAGTAACAAATTTCTATTTTATATCATGCATTCATTTTTTGCATACAGTTTCCACAGATATCAGTATGAAATCTGAGTAAATACTTATGTAGCATATAAACTGAAAAACACAAATGGGCTAGGGTTGATAATCTTATTTTTCTAATCAGTTTTCCTATCCAGTTCTTACAGGCAAATGCACATCTATACTTACATGTGAAGCCATACCCACATAGATAGACAGACTTGTATTTAATTTTCATAAATACATAGCATCTACTGTAAGTAAAAACATGACATTCAATAGACAACAGAGATTTGCTGTGGACATCTGAAAAATTCATTCAGTTCCTTTCCTTTCATGAATTTCTTTATTTTCAGTTCATGCTTAGCCAAATGCAGCATATGGATCTCTATAAGTAGGGGTTATTACAGCTGTAGCTATTGGTAGTTTTCCACATTACAAGATTTGCAGCAGGTCAGCACTAAGCTGACTGATTTAGTGTGTGGAGGGAAAAAGAACCATTTTGGTGGCTAGGAAAAAGGTACAGGAAATCCTTGCCAGAATTGTCTTGCAAAATTTGGAAAGAAGCTTGTGAATTATTTGCTATTATCCAAGGACTTCTGTCCACTTACAGCACGATTTTGTAAAGAAAGAAGCTGTAATCTCTCTGGAGAGTGGGTGACATTATAGGAAAAGTGACTGGAGGCAGAGCTTATGTTACTGAGTTGCTTTGTTATCCTATAGTCCCCGGAAAGTTCCTCATTTTCAGGACTGTGGAGCCAGATGCTGCTCACAGGGAAGGGCCACAGCATGGGAGACGGAATTCTGTCTTCTGTGACTGCCAGTCATTTCCCAGCTGGACTAATGAATTGCTTCCAATTTCTAGAGGAGCCAGACAACTCTACAGTCCCTCTCTCGTCTGCACTTGAAAGTCCATCCTGATGATTTCAGCTGAATCATTTGTGGATTTTGATATAATTTTAGTAACAGCCTCTGTGTTGCGTTTTTGTGCTCTGAAAGTTGTGTTACGGGAGAACTTGTAGGAAAAACTGTATTTTGTTCCTGGAGTATTAAGGTTGAATTGAAAAAAAAAAAAAAATACACTGGCAGTGAGGTTGGTTCTGTTCTGAGAGTTATTACTGATTTACTTGACCAGACCAGTGATGGAAAACAGTTTCAGTGCTACATAAACTGGATAGCTAAATCCATTTTAGATAATTGGTTTGATTAATATCCACAGATCTCCCCAAAACAGTGACTCAGGCATTTCCCTAAATGTTTGATAATGTGGAGAGAAAAACATTGCCAAGGGATTATGGAAATAGAATAAATTTCATAATTCTAAAATGTGTTCTGGGGTACTTAACATCTAGTTCCCAGTTTTGTCATTGCCCTTCCTGGATCCATTGTTTATATCACAGACCTATCACAATTTTGACTTACAGTTGTTTGTCTTGGTTAGCCACTATTTTTAAAACATTATAATATCCTTCCATGGAAAATTCTACGTATGAAAATGTATTGCCCATGGCATAATATATCAGATACTACCTTTCATTTACTTTACTGAAATTTTGAGAAAGAGTTAGTGGAATTATTCAGCACTAGCAGAGCTGAAGCAATGATACTGGTTGTAAAAACTGCCCCTGTGCAAGACTGTTATGTTTTTATTGAAGTGAGTCTTCTGTTTTATGCCATGCAATTGCCCTGACTTTTAATTCCCTCATAAAGATCACAAAATAAAAAGGAGGGGGGAAACGGAAAATAGAAGACTATAGGCTGTAACTGTTATGTTCACACATTTTTTTTTCCCCACAAAGAAAAGGAAATTGCTAGAAATGTTGATTTGTTTTAAACCTTTCAACAATTGGAGATTATTGAAATACTAAATTACTGGCACACAAGAGAACTAGATGATTGTTGTTCCACATTTACAACACAAACCAATTGATGTCTCAGAAAAAAAACAACTGCAGCAAATATTTTGAGTCTTAATTATCAGGCTGAAAAGGCTGATGAACAAAAGAGAGAAGGGGGGGATGTGTGGAATAGTGAACAGAAGGGCAAACACGTTAAAAAAATTTTAAAGCCTTTGTCAGGCTCAAAAAGAGAAACAGACTTAATTATTATTTTCTCTTCATTCCATTTTGGGAGCTTTATCTGAAACTATAACTTACAAAGAGCAATTATAAGCAAATGGCACCCAGCATGAATACTTCTCTGTGATTTGATTGTCTCATCCTTGGCTCTTACATCAGCACAATGATGTGATGCCCATTGGAAACCAGCATGACTAGGAGCGTGGAAGGGAAGCCATGCAGTGATTTAAACCTATAGCTTCATTTATCTGCTCCATATGGAATTACAACCTGGACAATAGTATGAACGCATTAAAATGAAGGGCTTATTCCAAAGGAACCTGGCTAGATTAGTTAAAGTATTCTGCAATTCATGGAGAACAGCAGAGAATAAGGAAATAATTTCCCAGAATAATCCAGAGAATTACTTTATGTTTCGGATATAGATCGCTAGGGAAATAATTTAAAAGCATTTTTAAATATCTTCCATTTTCTATTATGAGCCTTTGGATTTCCACAGTTTGAGAGAAGTGAGACATTGTGGCTTAGAAAACTAATTACAAAACATAAAAATGCTCAAGACTAATGGAACAAATCAGACAGAAAAAGATTTTCATACAGAAAGATCAATGTTGGAATGGAAGCTACAGATTTTACGTGTCTTCCTCTCAACATCTTCGTTATGCATTCTCTTTGTTCCTGTTAGCTTACTAATTAGCTGTGATTTTTTTAATGCCCCTTACACTGGGTTAATTTTGTCTTACTCAACAGCAGGGGTTTGTGTAATAATAATTCACAAAGCAATGTCAATGATTAAAATCCTTTCATTAACATGGTACCTTAAAGATAATGAATGTGAATCTTTTAGCTAACCCAATCTCTAGGCTCAGAAAGGCAGTTTCTGCAGAAAATAATAAAAAAAAATCCTTGTACAGATTAGCTTTTGCCAGCAGAACAAATGAGATCTTTGTTTGGGTCTATTACAAACACAAAGTCATACAAATCAAAGAGCATTTATTATGAATACAATGATGTAGCATGCTTCTCTTGACAAAAGAATTCTAATAGTGTACTTGAAGAATGCAGAACAGGCATTCAGAAGTGCTAATTTTCTGGCATTTTTTGTAGGCAGCATTGTCAACGCACAGATAATCATCTGTGGGGTCAGAGTGCCTTGAGCTGACTGTTGTCAGAGATGTGGTGGAAGGTGCTCTGGGCTGGATACGTCATTTCTCTTCAGCCCCTTCAAGAATTTTAAACAGCTTTATCTGTCAGGATACAAGAAGTCTGCTTCAGTAATTAGGGACACGAGAAGAATTAACATTTTGAAAAGTTTTAATAAGCGCTAGAACAACTGTTCTGCTGAATTTGTTGTCTTTTCTAAAGAGTAACTTCTATCTACATTGCAATGGTTCTAACATCTCGTTTTTATTCAGGGCAAAAGATGTTTCCTGGAAGAATTTATCCACATACAAATAGCATAACTGATAGAGAAAGGCGCCTCAGCAGCAGCATCAGGATAACAATATTGAAAAGTCCAAGAACTCTCATTCAGATCAGTCACATTATTTTCCACTTAATGTATTAATGTTAATGCTATTAATGTTAATGTTAAGTATTAATGCTTTCACTTCTGTAAGTCAAATTATGATTTTGAAAATTAATATATAACATGTCTGTATTGTCTATCATCCCATTGTACTAGAAATCTGGATTTGTTTTAATGTCAAATAACATTGGTTCAGCAGTCAATTTACACTATTAAATTCTGGCTTCAACAGGTTTATGTAAAAAGTAGGAAAAAAAATCCCCCGTCCCTGACATCACCTTTTCCAGGTAAGACTGTGGAATTTTTGTGCGTTTTAAACTGTATTTTCCAGTGCAATAGACACTTCTAAATCTCAAATTAAGGGATCATGCTGCAAAGACTCAAGCAAATCTGTGTCTTTATAAAAATAAATGTTGTCATTGAATTAATTTCTATGCTTGCTAAGCTTCTACTGCACTGAGGGTTGTAGCAAATTATCAATATGAACAGAATTGCTCAACAAATGAGCTCAGCTGACATTTTCGATGGGTTGATAGCCAAGTGGGTCTTTCAGATTGTCTTTGTGCTGTGTCATTCACTCAAGTAAGCAATTTAAGGTGCAGGTCAGCAAATGGGTAGTTAGTGGGAACATTTACTTCAGTTGTATCTTCTCTGTAATTTTCATGTGGATAAATTCATGTATTTTTGTCTTTAGTGCATTGCTGTCCCCATGGTTCTCATAAGCACAAATAATTGCTNTTTTAAAGGAAAGAAAGCAGGTGATAGCCTGCTGGAAAGCTGAGTCACTAAGCTTGCTACTTAAATTGATATAAATATGACTAAGTAGAAGTTTCATCTGATAAAGGCATTCATATGAGAGCTGAAATAAATGTGTTTTTTGTAACAGACTGTCAAGACAAAGCTTCAGGGTTCAATTTGCCCAGGAAGATGCAGAAAGTGTGAAAATTGTTAATTTCATCTATGCAAACAAAAATAGACTGTATCTTGTTACTTTTTCTCATATTTTGGCTTACAAATAATAATAGCCCAATAAATTTGGTTCAGCTGAGCAGAGTTCCACACAGTATGCAACTTACCTTATATCTCTCCTCTCAAAAAACACCTGCACTGATCCATATAGATTCTTATTTCCCAGAATGCCTCACAGCCTTGAAAAATAAAAAGTGAAATGCCAATTTGTAAATGGTTGGTATTTAATTTGTGTGGTCTGGTTCAGTATTTTGAATGTATTTGCTTTTACTTTTATTATTAAGTACTCATGGAAGAAGTGCTTCCTCATTCCATTTTCAGAGGTGCCATTTCAGTTCTGTATTTCACTGATTTCCTCTCTTTTTTTTCATCCTGACATGAAATGCTCCCCTTACCCTTCCAAAAAGTAATGAACTTTGTCTCATTAATAAACCTTTTCCTAAAAGAATGGGCTCAAATGGATCAACATCCTGACCTTCATCTCTCTGTCCTGGAGAGCTGTGCATAAGTGAGGCACAGATAGTTACCTATCAAGAGATACCTGCTTCAATATCTCTTTTAAATCATGCTGTGCCAATCATTTCTTATTGAATTGAAAAATGTGTATCTTATAAGAGTTATCATTTTCTTCTCAGCCTGCAGATGTGTGAGAGTGTATCTTCAGTAAAAACTACTAATAAAAGATCCAGACCTATTGTTGCTATATATATTGCCGTATTCTGATAGACATTTCAACTTCTCTGGCAGGTGGAATGGCATCCATGATAAAAGTGAGACAAAATCAAGTGAAATTGAATACAGATAATCTCATAGTGGATGAAGGAGATATTCTTCCCCTAGAAAATATTTTGAAGCAGCTTATTGCTGTATGAATAGGTATCATTCTCCATGTACTAGAAAGGAACTGGAACTTGATTTCTTTAAAAATTTTTTAATGATAAAAACAAATAGTGAAATAAGTAAATAAAAATAGCTAAATAAATTGAAATAATTGTTAGGTTATTTGTTTGGGTTTTTTTCCAAAATGTCTGGTTGGAGTGTAAAGACCTCCAAGTAGTCCTGATTTTGGCTGCAATAGAGTTAATTTGCTTCTCAGATTGTGGTGCAATGCTGTGTTTTTGACTTAGTATTAGAACAAGGCTTATAATGCACTCATATTTTAGTTGTCACTAAGGCATGTTTATTCTAAATCAAGAATTTTGCATTTTCCCATGGGCTGCCAGTGACCAGGTACACAAAAAACCTGTGGGGGAGCGCAGCCTGGACAGCGGACCCAAACTGCCAAAGGGATATTCCATGATATGAAATGTCATGCTCAGTGCATAAACGGGAAGTCTTTGGCCAGAAGCCCCCAGCTGGGAGAGAGGCAGGTTACTGGGTGGTGAGCAATTATACTGTGCATCCCTTGTTTCTCTTGGGTTTCGTTCCTCTCTATCTCCTTTTAGTTATTATTGTTGTTGTTGTTTTATTATCATTTGTTTATTATTACTATGACTATATTTAAATTATTAAACTCTTTGTTTCTCTCCCCAAGAATCTCCTCCCAGTCCCACCAGGGCAGGGGACGTGGAGTGAGCCAGCAGCTCTCTGGCACTTTGTTACCAGCTGTGGTTAAATTACAACATAAGTGTGTTGGGCTTTGGTGGCTGTGCCTCACAGTAGAGTTTGTAAGAGGCCCTACTGCCACTAGCATAGCACTGTCAGTGTCCTTATTGTCTGGGCTGAGATTTCATTTTGGTTTATCATTAGCAACAAGGATAACCTTCACACTGAAGTTTGTTGCACTTTTTTATGGGCGCTGTCTCACTGAAATGCATTTTCCCCAGCCTACAGCCACAGCCTACTAGTCTGGAACAATGCTTTTGAACATAATGAGAAAAGTGAAATCATACTGGAGAAAATTAATGGCCAGTCCTTTCTGCTGGCTCTGTTAAGACTATGACCTCAGCAAAGCTGAGTCAGTGTTCATGCTGCTACTTCTGCCTGGAGATGTGCAAGATTTCCTACTTCTATAAATTTGGTCTGGGGAAAAACATGTTTATGTAGCTGGAAGCCAATTGATGTGTGGGTCAGGATTTGGTCTCATAGGTCTAAAGAATAACAGCCTTCATGTGATATAACTAGGTGTTCTGTCAGCTGCAGTCTTTATCTTGTCCTTGTGGCAGACCCTGCCCTCAATGAATCCTGACTTCTTTCACCTAGGACAGGGTGGTTGGGGCTCACCTTGTGATCCAGGTATACCACAGGTCCAGACAGAGGTTCTTGCCCCATTCTGAGGGACTTTGGAACAGATAACTACAAATGCTGAGAGGAGAAGGAAGAGACATTTATAATACAGCTATTGGCACTGTTAGAGGAAAAGTTCTCTTGATTCCCTAACAAGAGTGTGAGGCGTCCAGCTTTGGGGAAGAGAATCACAGACAGACTATAATTCCTTGAGTAACCATTCTGACATGCACCCCCTTGTGAAATATGACTCTGAGACAACTTTTTGCAGTCTCCATTAAGGAGAATAGTTCCATATAACCGAAGGTCAGGTTCCAAGATGGAAAGCCACCACTTTTCAAGTAGGAAAACTCTGAAGGTATTTTGTAAGAACTGCTTAATTTCTGTCTTTTTTACCTTTAAGAGAAAATATCAAATCTATGATATTCCCTACAAACAGTGGTTCAATGGCAAATGCTAAGTGGCCCTTCAACAAGTACTTGAAAATGGCATCATTTTACTAATCTTGACAGGAGTTCAGATTTTGGGTTTATGACCTATCTGTACTGTAGGTGTTATTTTATTGTCCATTTTTCAGAAAATCTCCATATGGTGAAGGAAGTGGAAGCAGAGCTGACTGGCAAAAACTAATGAACAGCCAATATTGCATTTCAACCTGTGGCCCTGTCCTTACTATTTCTGAAATAATGAGATACTCAGGGTGTGTCTGAGTTCTACACTATGGTTTAAATCATAGAAATGCACTCCTCTGATTGTCAGGTGATGATTTTATTTCTTCATCTTGGACTGGAAAATAAACAGGAGTCCATAATTAACTGATCATTGCAGAATTAGATGGCATTAAAATGAATTTATTTTAATAAGCTGTACTACTTGCCCAAATGAAAGGCTTAGTGCTCTGAAAGACCTCTGAATAGAACAGGGAATAAGTTACTGATTTAATTATCTATGGTTAAAAAATGAGAGAAATGTAGCTGAGCCAAATATGTCTTTAAAAACATATAATAATGGCAATTGCTGCATATCCTCATATCAGAGTAGGAAAATAGAGAAGAAAAACAAAAAATAGCATATAAGCACACTTGTTAGAATGTCTTAGATTGAAAAGATTATTTTGATGTGAAATTCACTACTGGCTTACCAACACTAGAAATGCCTATTGTAATACTTAGCAGGCTTGTTAAGAGATTGGTGATAGGGATTTTATCCTGCAGTCCCTTGAATCCACTGCCACAGCCATCCTCCATATTCCTCCCCCACGATTGGTGTCTGTCTTGATTTCACATGAGTAGAACAGTTTTTGGAGTTGATTCATGCTGCTTTTAATTTGGCTAAATGGGTCACAACCAAATGATGTGGATGATGTGTTTCTGCTTTTTTCTTCACTTCTTGCTCTTTGTGGTGCATTTCATTATGATCCCTAAGGTAACCTAAGTCTCTCCCACAGAACATTGCAGAAAAATAATCCACTATAACTCAGGAACCACTTCAAGAAAAGGAACAAAATCCAAGGCAGTAAGTTACGCTACTTGAACTCACAATTACATAGATTACTCACACTGACACTCATGAGTACAAAATGGGCACATACCTTTGTGTAAGTGAGATGGAATAAGGCGTAGGAAAGATGATCTGCTATGATCTGCTTTTAGCACACATCCTGCCAGTAACTGCTTTATTGGTTCTACTCCTCTCAGTAATTGTCAACATCATAGATCAAACTCAGTAACAATGTTTCAGTGATATAGTGGTAAATGACATTATGGTAAATCTCAGGACCTCCTCTGGAAGAAAATTAAAAATTATATCAGCCATGAACTCTTTTGATCTCTGAATTAGATGGTATGTGTGTTTGTGTCAATGCAGATCACAGTAGATGATTTTATTGCAGAATTTGATACTCTGAAACAACATTATTCCATATTCTTTGGGTGGTATCAGAGTGGTCTTTACTTTGCTGCAATTGAATGGTGGTGGTGTGATGATGGACATCAAGGCAGTGACAGAAAAAGAGGACATGTAAGTCATCCTGAGTGTAATAAATGCCTGAGAACTTGACAATAACAATTTGAGAGTCAACAGGGAAGCTTGGCACGATGAAGTGCGGTGAATCAGGATGATCAAATGATTTTATTAGTTTGCTTTTATTAGTCAGATCTATTTTCATTTCTTTAATATGACCAGGGAAAAAAGAAGTAATTGTAATCTGTTTATCAAATGCAACCCTGGCAGAGAGTATGCCACTGGTAACTTGATTTTATTCTAACTGAACACACTATGTTTTGACTAATCTTCAGCATCCAGGATCACTTCTCTTAAAATGTCAGGAAGATGAGTCAGAGTAATAGTTTATTTGTTTTCTTTTGGTGTTGTATTTAAAATAAGCTCAAAATACATTTTAGGTCTGGCCTCGTTTCTGGCAGACATGGGATGGATGAAGCTAAAAAACTGAATAACATCTCAATTTATCTTCAGACCACCAGCTGAGAGTCTATCAGGGACAGTCACAATATAAGCTTTGCCATGCCCCTGCCCTATCCCCCTGTTACATGAACTTCACCTAAAATAATCACGTACTCAGTGGGAGAGAAGGGATTCTGTAACTGTGATAGCTAATGCCCAAGGCTTCTTCCCTAAGCAGTGATGAACAATTATTATAAACTATTCCAAATTATAGACTGTAGGCACTGTGATGGAGACTTTTGTAGACTGGACTGAGACAATTACCAAATGAAGGAAAATATTATTATTTTAGAAAATGAAACATTTTAATACATTGTGAAAAATGATGAGGGAATAATAAATGGAGGGCATAAAAAGAGCTAATAATAAAAAGGAGCTTGGTGAGAAATCCCGCTGTCATATTTGCATTTACCCTGCAACTAATGCCATGCACATTTTTGAATGCAAATAATTCACATGAGGAAGCAAAATGAGGATGTTAATAATCATTTTTCCCTTAATGAGAAGCTATACTTTGATTGAAAGGAGATTTAAGGTGGCCTAAACTAGGCCTAACAAAGGAGCTTTTGTGAGGGGTGGGGGTTTTTTTGAGACTTTAAAGGAATGAGTTAGAATAATATTCTGTCACTTAAAATTCCCAATATTAACATTTTTATCACAAATCTTATTCCAAATTAAAAAAGACGTGTTAGAAAAATTATTCATTCCATATGGGATTTTCTTTTTCACTGTGGCTATTAACTTAAAATGCTTTATCTTTCCATCATTCTTTTACTTAGTGAAGGCTTGTTTGTCTCAGATGGGCTTAAACAGAAACTGGCCTCCTGAATTGACTGGAGTCTCCATCTTCTCACTGACACATAGAGAGTGATGAATTTCATATGAAACATTTCATGAATTGAAAATAGATTAATTCAGATTTCAGAACACCATTTCCAAACATCAGGAATAGGGAAATGTGGGATTAGACTGATGACACACTGCCAGTGTTGGCCATCACCTTTTTATCCATTCACAGCAAATCCTAAGAGGGTGTAATTCTATTAAATTAAACACACCTTCTGTTAAAAGGAGGTGAGCCAGATTGATTCATCCCTGCATGGCCTGTATCTTATCATTCTCCCCAACAGAGGAGTATCATATAATTCCCTGTGAGTCATCAGCAGCACACTGAACAGCTAATCAAACATTCTTCCCTGTCACCCCATGTATCCTGGAAGACAGTGTTCATGTTTTCTGTGAGGACTTCCTGCAAATGGGGTTTGATTTCTTTCTGTGTGTTTGTTTTCAGTCGGTATTTTGAAAACAGCCTGTGGGTTATGTGTGCACTGCACTGCGTGTGGCATGTGGCTGATCACTGGGGTGTTGTGTGAGGCACTTTCTTCTTGATTGCACCTGGTTTAGCAGAAAAACACAAAATGAATAGGATGAAGCAAATAATAAATAGGAGCAGTACAAGGATCCTGGCATTCAAACTGCCCCACATGGGCTGCCTGGCCCAAAAGTCCCTCCTCCTATTTGGTTGACATGGAATAGGGACCCATAAGTCCCTCCACACTACATCTGTGTGGCAGCCATTATATTCCAGCCCCCACTTTGTGACAGGGGCCTTATGCACATTTTCAACTATAAAATTACTCTCATAGTTAGTATGAATGGTTAGATGGATTCTAGGAGCCCAAGTACCATTTGGCTCACAAAATCAGAATAAGTTGCCACTCATAATTCTTTCCTGCAGTGACCACTGAGCTGTAGTGGGCACTAACAGGGTGTAATTAATATTGCCGGTCATTAGGATGCACCATCTTTCTTATATTTCTCTTAATTACTTTGTTTTAATGCTTGTCATAACTCATCAGCTGGCAATGGCACGGCAGGATAGATGTGTTTGTAAAAGCAAATGGTGACTTAGGGATGGCTGTTAGCATTTCATAGAATTAGTTTGTGAAATGAGCTAGGTAATCGCCTTGGCCCCTGCAAGACTGAAACTAAGCAGGAACAAAGTTCAGTAAATGGGATTAATTCTGTTCTGCATGCCAACTTTACACACTTAAGTAATTTTGTCTTACATGTTTATAGGATTTTAAGACATTATGATACCTCCAATTTTGACTTGGTTAATTCTCCTGAACAATCCATGAAAACAGATTGATGGTAGTAATGACTAAAGATTTTACCATATTGTTTAATTAAGAAAGCCTTTCTTTGCCTCTTTCCCCTGAGGTTTTTTTCAGGCTTCTCATTAACGTTGCAGCATGATAACTTTAGGTGGATCAACTAACAATTGTCATCTCTAATGGTGGAATGCTGCCATTTTTCTCATGTTGTGTTGCATTAACTCCACAAATAATCCAATTCAAATGCATTCGGTTGGATTATTCAATTAAATAGCCAACAGTGAGGTTGGCTGAGTATCAGTCTCAGGAACAGCTTCCCAATCATCTGAGCATGCACTTATTTAGGACCTGATTGTACAACAGCTAATTTGTCTTGAACTACATGTATGAGATTTACCCATGAGGTAGTTTGTGTGCATGAACGTATGCATAAATCACTCTTTGATTAAGGCCTTACACAGTGCAACTGTGTAATGAAATGAATTTATTTGTCCTTTTTTAGGGTCATAGGTATTTGTTTCTCTTAACAAGTATGTGTGATTTTTATGGGCTAGTTTTGATTATGTTTTAGACTTAGAAAAATATTATTTCATGTGGCTATGGAACTGTGCTCTGTAACTCCTTTCAGGTATATTTCCTTAATGGTGGCATAAGAGTACTTATATTTTTGGAGTGGCTTTCCTGGCATTTGACAACTTTTAGTTCAAGTTTAATAGGGTACATGTTTAATAGTTTAATTAAATTTTCCAGTGTGTATTCACAATGCTGTGTATATAGACTGAGTTTTTAATGCAAAAATATAAAAACAATCATTGTACACAAAAAAAAGACATTCTTTACATAGACATATAGACCAAATTGGAAACTATTTTGCCTGAAAAGAAAACCATATGCAATTCCTAGATTTCATTTTGAGGAGAAAATGCATGTAGACACTCTTTGCCTTTTCCAAACAGAATTATTTGTAGCAAACATACTCAAAAGAAGATACAATTATAGAATTCAATACACACATTTATATTTTTCATATGCATGTATGTTGATTTATTTTATTTGAAATATTGATGTTATAAAATGTAGCACAGAACCCTATACTGGCTAATATTACATAAAGCAAAGTTTTTAAAAATAAGCTAAAATAAGCCTTGGATTTCTACTACTACTACAAAAAAATTGAAATTAATTTGAAGATCAAAAATTACAGTAAAAAGAACTGCAATGTCTTTGGCATGTACAGTATGTTAATGTGTGTTCAATAGTTTGTTCACTGTCTTGTGGCATTGGTGTTTAATCTCACACTGATTTATTGGCTCGTCTGTGTCTATGCACATGTGCACATGTCTGCACTTATTTTCAAAACTTTGTGTCAGTGATAGTTTCAATGGAAATATTCTTAGGAATCTATCTCACATAGTACTTATGTTTGCAGTCTACTTTATGTACTTTTCCACAACTTCTGACCTTTTATCTAGGCTATTTTTCTCTCTCTCACCCCATGAGCTTTGTCCCCATAAGACTTTTGAAGTTTTATACTTTCAGATCTCTAACAAAGAATAGCAGGGGAGACAGAAACAATTGGATAAAATGTCACGGATATAATCTAGTCTTACAGAACTCTGATTTATGTTTACTTAGTCTTTAGTTTTCAAGTATATATGACTTTTTACACCTCTTCAGCAAATACTGAATAGATCTATGTCACATTTACTAATTGCAAATGTTGTTGCAGGTTTTGCCATCTGAAAACTGATATTTATATCAGTTTAGATATATATATCAGCTTTATATTCTGAGCTGAAAACAAATTCCCAAGACAGTTTTAGGTGCATATGGTATTGCTATAAACTAGTATTTACAATCACCCTCTATCCTGTAGTCTCTAAACATAGTGTATATTTATCTATGTAACTGTAGAACATGAGAGTATTTTTCCCTGAAAAACAGGATTTTCAAGAACTGAGTGTAATGCAGAGATTAATGAATCATTCTTTATGCCATGTTTCTGTCTTTATATATATGTATATACAAAAACAAAAAAAAAAAAA
>VZDJ01001247.1:12895192-12949297 GCA_008694505.1 Cyanoderma ruficeps
AAAAAGAAAAGAAAAAAAAAAGAAAAGAAGAAATCTGGTTTCTATTTAAATGTAGTTATATTTTAACTAATGTTAGACCGGAAAATTCTTTCGGACCAAAACCATCAATAATATATTAAAAAAATAGACTTAATCACCAAGCATTCCTGAGGCAGTCTCCTGGATCACAAGTATTGTTTTTTATGGCTGTAAAAGCCAACAAAAGCTGCCCTAACATACCTAAGATTAAAGTTTTGTCAAGGAAGGAACATTTTCAATGTATTTTAAAAAGTGTAACAAATCTTTTTGTGCTACGTAAAGCTATATGGTTTTAGCATATACTGTACACTCCACTTCCCCTTAGACTACCCCTTATCAGTTTATATTAGGATTTTTGTTTTCCCCTTGACATCTGTCATCAGTAGAGAAGCCAATGGGCTTATCAATAAGCTAGCAAAAGTGACTATATTGCCCCAGTTTTACTTGAGAACAGCAAAAGGAATTATGTGCACTAACTGCACTAGGAATGGTTTTCTTCTGGCATTGGAGGCTGGGGACTGAATTTCAAGAGGTACTGATGTAGCTCCTGGACCATGTTTTCCCCGAGAGACAGCATGCCAAATACCTCGCCCTGGATCCCTGTTGGGAGCGGTAGGAATCACACCTTTCATGCTACTTATGGGAGCTGTAAGATAATGACTGAGGAAAAGGCTCTGATACGGTGTGCAGAGCTTTGGTGATTTTCTTGTTGTTCTTTGCACAGCAGGCATTAGGGAAAATGTTTATCAGGAAAGAAAAACCTGGAGGTTAAACAGAACTAAAGAGAAATTCAAGCGTGTTTAAATGGTTTTCTCCCAGGCGTTGTACCAGCTCTTGATTTGCATACCACTACCAAAATTAAATGGTGCTTTAAATTTAGCAATCTTTTGTGTTCTTTATTTAATTCTGAACTCCTGACTTTAGAATTATTAATAACATTAAATATTAGTCTTACCATGTTAGCTGACTGGTAAATGGAAATGATGTCTAAGAGGTCTTATTATTACCCTTACTAGAAACATTTCACATAGTTAAAAGACACAAAAGACATGCTAATATTAGAATCCTGTAGAGGAGCTATCCAATGAAGAATAAGAACATTCAATATAATACCAATTAAAATGAGATGCAAAAAGGATCTAATACTAATTGCTTTTATCTCTAAATTACTAAAATAGTTATAGTCTAGAGAAACAGGAATCCTATTATTCCTAATTTATTCTATAACAGATAACTGCAATGGTTTAGAGATAGACAGAGGTATTTAGTTTTAGGATTGGTAAATCCTTACTGGCATTTTGGATTAGCTAAGGGTTAGTAAATGCAGAAATGCAAGTGACTTGACCTAATGGAATTGAAGGTGTTTAATTTAAATAATGGGATGAATATCAGTGGATTTTACTTGTTAGACTTCTATTTATAAAGAGTATTTTGAACAGAGATGTTAATGTAGGCATCAAACTAGACATAAATTGGATTTTGTTAATTAAAATTTATATTCTTGCTGGACTGCAAAATACATAGTATTATATGAATTTGTAGTGACTTGTTACTGCTATAACTTCTAGTATCATTCTCAAAACCTTATTTATTGATAATAAATAATTATTTAGTCAAATCTCTTAGACAATCTTTTGCCAACAGTATCTCACCAATGATGCTGAAACTGATTTGCAGAAACAATGGTTGTTTTGGTTGTCATGGCTCTATCATGCAGCTTTGTTTTTATCACCAGCAGATTCCTAATTTAGGTAGTCTAAAGTGAAAGTGTGTAAATGTGGAATTAACATCTCATTTCAGAGAGTAGTACAATTAGCACTTCTAGGTTTCCTTGATCTCTTTTTCTTTTCTGGCACAGTAAAAGACCTTTCTGGGGACTTAAGGAAGGCATTCCTTCATGAATGCAATGTGGTATATTGATTTCATCTCATAATAAAACTCTGCTAGCTCATATGCAGTGGTGCTGCAGTTCTTCAGACACAAAATGGGCTTCACTGACAGATTTCGCTGAATATTATTATTATTTTATTAAGTTTATGAGGTAGAGCTTTTCTTCAGTCAGATGTATGTCTGTTTGAAATCGATCTAAACCACACCTAATGTCTTTGCTTAAATCTCTACATGCAAATGAACAGAAATCACCAAGTTATCTTACTTGTTTCTGATTGTTAACTTTCTGACTGAGTTTTTGAAGGAAACTGGAAAAACTAAATCCTCCTGTCAAATTTAGTTAAGAAATTGAAAAAAAATCGGTGGACTGCAGAAGCAAAAAGTTCATTTGCATAAGATATTTTTTGGGGAAAAAAGCTTTACTGATTATTTTTGGCCAAGTAAGTGCTATTCTGTCTTCAATTTTCCATTTTCCCTTTATGGGAAGGAGTTCTTCCTTCTTTTTTTGGGAGAAAAAAAAAAGGCATTATCTTTTTTTTGTGGGCTAATTGTGATTTATTACTATGTATCTTTTACTATTCTGTGTTTCTCCAGAGCACAGAAAACATGGAGGAGCACAGTTTATAAACATGTATTTTCAGCCTTACCATGGGGGTTCCATGCATTCCAGCTGGCAACCCATTAGCTTCCCATTTGAAAGCCATGAGCTTTGTTCCAGATCAATTCTTAATTACCTGCATGTCCTGAGGTTAATTATCTCAGATTTCCTTCATATAATCTAATACAATGAAAAGACATTTCTGTTATCTCTATATTTGGGGCTAGATCCATGACAGTTATATTTCTGAACTTTACCTGAATTTAAAGTAGGTTTGGTTTGCTTTGATTGTTTTTGTTTGGTTTGGTTTTGTTTGGGTTTTATTTATTATATATAATTAATATATATAGGAGGATTTTTTTTTTTGTTTCCACATGAAAAATCTTGATCATAAGGGTATATAACAACTAATTAAGAGATTGGAATGGTGCCTTTTTTTGTGACTTTGAATTCCAGCTGATCTTGGGTTTAGTCAACAGAGGTGAGAGATGTCTATGTATCTGCATGTTTCCTCACTGAAGAAGCCAAAGTTTGGCTTGTGGAGGTCCATTGATAGGAATTCAGCAGGAGTCTTGGCTACGTCCTTCTGTACCTGGCTGGCCTAAAATAATTTCATTAGTCTTTCACACATGTAAGCAATTTCTTCACAGCTCTACAAAACCCTGTTGATATTTTAAAGAAACATATATTTATTCTTGATATTTTTAGAAATGTTTCCAAATGAAAACATTTTGAAAATATTATCCCAAAAATGTGCCAAGAAAAAGCAACCTTGTATTTTCTAATGTGTAAGGAGCTGACTGGGTGAATTAGAGCTTGCCACATTGCTTTAATTTGCACATCTCACATCTGGGATAATTTTCCAGTTTTAAAATTAATCTGTAATTATGTTTTGTACTCTTTGAGAATTTTGTAGTCATCTTGAGAATAACACAGTCATTTGTTCTGAAATTACTCAAAATATAATCTTTTTCTTTAAAAATGTAATATTTTTACATTATTGTGTAAATTAATCTTGGACATTTAAAAGCATGTTTTAAACAGCTATTAGTTCAAGATCAAATAATTTCTTATTTTGCACCTTGGAGGTTGTTATGAACTTCTGCATTTCCATTAAGTGGTCCTATATTTTCTTCAGTCAATGCTATTTAACTATTCCAGTAATTAATTAAACCAAAGAATGGTTCCTACTGTGAGTCTTGCCTACATGCTTTTAAGTCTGTGTATCAGAGGTGAGGATATGCTTGTAAAGTTTGGCATTTAATTAAGTTGTTTTGATCTTTTGTTCCTCTTTCTTGCACGTATCAATTATTATACCTATGAAGTCTAATTCAATTGTTTAAGGTGTGTTAATGATTTCATAACAAGGCTTTGTTTCTTGTGTACCAGAGTTATTGTGCAACTGTGATCACAAGATACCCAGAGCTTTGTAACGTGTGATAAAAATATACTCATGACCCAAGTTTATAATTCTGATTATTTTCCTTGTAAGGTGAATGTCAATAATTTGAATATGTGAATTCATCTTCTTTTTAGTATCTACATTTAATACAATGGGACTAAGGTCAAAGCTTAGAGAACGAAGAACTTTTAAAAGTGAGAAAGACATGAGCTCTACATTTTACTGTATATGATTTTTAACAATGAACTTGCCCAGTTCATTTCAGCTGGATTTACAAGAGGTCATAAATTAATATGGTCACTTGAAAAAAAAAAGTCTATATTCTTCTATTAATAGATCTGCATCTGAAACCTCTTTCCTACAAAGAAACTTTGTGCACTGAATGCAATTGTAACTTGAATCCTCTGGTACTCTTGGGTTTGGTGGTTTTGTTCCTATTTCCCTAGGCTAGACTAAATTCCTCCCTACCCACAGGTATTCCCACCTATCCCACAGGTTAGTGGACCTGTTTGGAATGCATAACAGTGAACAGTGTACACATCTTCTGACAAATATCTCTAAAAGGGACTACAACAAATATCTTTAAAAGGGGCTACCTATGAAATAGGAAATTTTTATCCAAATTGATAGAAGCAAATTGAGCCATATCATGCTATTGCATTAGGCAGCACAATCAGTAATTACACTGAATTTAAAAATGTATTCTCACTTCATTGAACTAGCCCCTACTCAAAATCTTTGGAAGTTTTACTGATGATTTTCTAAGATTAAGTGTTCTTTTGGTTGACTTTTCTTGGCCTTTAATAGTGTATTTCATAAACTAACTAGAAAAGTACAGTGCTAGGTCATAATTTACCCTGCGGGAGATATATTAATATGGAGTGAGTAAAGGCCTTGAGATTTTTGTTATACTTTGATCCATGCTAACTCTTTAGCACCTTGCAGGTTCACAATTAGTATTTTCTCATCTGTAAGTGCACAGTTCTAGCTTTATTTCCAAGAGCTGAAGGGAAGGACACAGTGAGGTACCAAACTGATCCGAAATGTCTGTAAACCTCAAGCTCAAAATCTGAATCTCTATCCTTCATGGAATTTGACTGGTTTCCTTCATGATGTCTTGCCTATAAAACCAAAGGATTTTTTTTTCTTCATTCACTACAGCAGTTAATTGTCCATGTCACTCAGTATGAAATGATATTCTTTTACCTTTCAGATAAAATAATACTGTTATTTTAAAATAGCTGGTTGAATTTTTCTTGATCCAAATGTGTGTCAGGTGTATTTGAAGGGGGCTAAGAGAATGTATTTGAATTTTTTTCTTAGATGGAGAACTATCTCTACTATTTAGGATATTAATTTATGTAATACAGAAAAAGAATTATTTTGATGATGTAAAGTTTTATTTCTCCAGTTCATTCACACTGATGTTTAAAAAATTTAGTCCAGATAAAGCAGTCAATTACAGTGCTTGTATTCCTGGTTATTCTAGTAAATTCCCCGGTTATTCTAGTAAACTACCCTAAACTTGAAAAAGTTTTACAAGGAATATATTTTCTTCAGGAAACACTTTGTTAAGTGGTCTTTTTGGACTCTTATACACTTCAATATTTTAAGGTTTATAAACTGCTTTAGAGTTGTTTTGCTTGAAGATAAAGGAACAATTTACAGCAATGAGATGATCTCTTCATATTCATCATAAAATATTCTCCGAGAAAAGCACTCTCTGAGTGGAATTCTCCTTGTTCTTTGCTAATCTTGCAGTTATTAATGTTGGGCTGCTTGATGACTCCCATATGGGCATGGTGTCCTTCATACTTCAGATAAGTGCCACAGAGTAGACAAGGAATATTTCTCCATTATTTAGGCAAAAAATAATGCCAAGAATGATTATTGTCTTGCTCACTTTAATAGAGATTTAGATGATAATTTGCCAGTGAGTAGAATTATCCTTTTTGTTGATTTTTTTTGCAGGCGTGCCTTGAATCAGAACTCCTGTGCAGGCATTGTACATGCAATGACCCTTATATGTTATATCTTTCTCCTTGTATGTAAATAGGTAGCCAAACAACCTTAAAAGCTCAATGGAAAACCTTTCTGGGAGGTAGTAATTGGAAATACATTTCCACAGGGGCAGTTGTCCACTCCTAAGACCTTCATCTATGTTGCCTCAAATATGGAAGAGACAAGGATTTAGTCTTTATTAGAAATAAAATTACCATTCTTTTTCTATTAATGATGTTTTGTAACAGTTGCTTTGCAAACAAATGTGACCCCATGAGTTCTGAGAAAATAAGTAATCATCTAGACAACTGACCGTTGTTATTCTTATTTGAAAAAAGAAGTGGAAGAGCAGCAGTAGGTTTGTCACCAGAAATGCAGTCACAAGGTAATTTTTCAATATTGAAAATATGATCTAATACAAGGCGCAAAAGCTAAAATCCAGTGCAATGAGCAATGGTTGGAGCAATTTTTCATAATGAAGGAACAAACTGTTAAAAACAAAGAAAGCAGTGACCTATAAATTGATCCTGTATGCATGAATCAATCATGTAAATGTTAAAAAAACTCAGAACCTTCTTTATAACATAACGAAGATTAGTTATTCAGCTACAAAATCCTAAACTGGAATTCACATTTAGATATGGAAAGCTACACAGTGGTGCTCCATTAATATTCAAAATTACTATAGACAATGTTCAGATCTTAATATTGTTTCTTAAAACCATGTGTCACCTATCTAGACAGCCCTTGTTAACACAGTCCAGTGGATATTCATGCCATTAAGGGTGCTTAATTTTTAGATCTGCGCTTTCCCCTACCACAATAATCTAATTACCCAATGACACTGCTTACTGCATACTCTTCCTCATATAGTAGCGATGAGAGAAGTATTTTTTTAACTGAAGAAATTCATTTCAAGTTTACAGATTAAACATGAATAAATCTGATAATTTAATAAACTGTCAAACATTTTAAGGTACCAGAAAATTATCTCCTTTTCTTTATAAAGCCATGTTTTTAATGTGAGTTCTCCAGGAAGGTCTCCACCTCTCACCTACGAGCCCAAAAGAGCATGGCACACACCCCCATATCATATGAACTGACGGCACTTGTCTGCATAGCTGGCGTTTTTTTCCATCCATTTCAGTCAGAAATCTGCTCCAAAGTACCAGCCAACCCTAATGCTCCTGTGAGATCTGCAGCAACTCTGTGTGGCACTCATCTCTGTGGTGCTCTCCACAAATCTGCTCCCTCAGATCGGGTTGAGCCGCTCTGCTCTGAGTGCCTGCAGACTCTGCTCATCATGAGCTGTAGGGTTATGGGGAGGAAGAGTATAAAGAAGAAACAAGGAGATTGATACGAGTGATTTTGAGAAGGGAGAAAAAAAACCCTGCACAGCAGAGCATTTTAACGCTTATTTTATTGCAAATTTGTGTAACGTCTTGACAAAGAGCAAAAAAAGCATTGAATTTTAATAACAAGTGAAGGAAAGGGCAGACAGGAGTTTCATGTCTTCTGCTTGGCAGGTATAAGCAGCTGTTTGTCCATAGTGGCCAGTCAGTACCCAAGCACAAGATGTTTTGGAAGTGGAACTTACTTGGAGAGATATTTAAGCAGACTGTGGAATTAACTGAAGATTTGAACACACTTCAGCCTATTTAAATAAATGATACTTGTCAAGACTGCCTTCAGAGCTTCCTAATGACAAGAAAACTGCATACACTGAAAAAAAAACAATATAAGCATACTTAGAAAAAAAATCCATGGACATTGGATATGTTCTTTTTGGACAGAGAACTGGAGAAGGTAATTGTGTATTAAATACAGTTGCACAGAGAAGGTAAACAGGACTCAGCTCCAGCTGTGTCTTATTTTCATAAGTATTCAGAACTATAGTTGATGCTGCAGGCCTCAGTTTAGCACAATTTACTGAATGTTTCTTGGTGTCCTTGACAATATAAGAATATAAAAAAAAAAGAAATAAACAACAAAAAACCCCAAAGCTTCATTTACGCTGATATCACTTCATCAGTATGTTATTGGCATGCTTACACAATGTGATAGACCTAAGCTAATCACATGCAAAATATTAAGATAAACGCTGAACAAATGTGTTTGCCTCCCAAAATGTAATGACTGTATGATGCTTTAAGTGGGTCTGATTGTGTTGCTATTAAGGTTGCTTTACATTTTCCACTGAAGCTCTGTGTGTTGTTGTCATATCCATGCTGAACTGTAACCCTTCCTTTGATTGAGACAAGTGCAATCATCGGATGCAGAGTCCAACCCAGTAAGCAATATTTATATCATTTCCATCCTAAGGGTGTGTATATGTACATAGTTCAGCACTCGAATAATCATTCCATCAGTGTCTTTATGCATCTGCAGTTTTAACTGTGATGATTGTCTTAGTATATTGTTATTTACATATCCCCTCGTACTCATGTAATGGTATTTAGGCATTCAATTAATGCATTTTTTCTAAGTAAAAATTTATTTTGTGACTAAAGCTGTGGTGAAAAAGACCCCAAACAACCTATGGGTGGAACAAAATGAGACCTTTTGTGTGTAATGGACCATGGAATGACAGAAGATCCCAAAAGCTTATTGTCTGGGGACAAAAGTGATTTATAATGTCTGCTGAATGAATTCAGGGTTTGAAAACAAGCAGAAGGGTGAGGTTGGTTGTTCCTGGACTGCTTTTGTTAAGAAATCTGGCATTCTGCTATACATAAGTATATGTAGTGACAGGACCAGGGGGGATGGATTCAAACTGAGAGCAGGTTTAGATTCTTTCCTGTGAGGGTGGTGAGGCACTGGAACAGGCTGCCCAGAGAAGCTGTGCATGCCCCATCCCTGGGCGAGTTCAAGGCCGGGCTGGATGGAGCTCTGAGAACTTGGTCTAGGGGAAGGTGTCCCTGCCCATGGCAGGGGGTTGGAACTTGGTGATATTTAAAGTCTCCTCCAGCCCAGACCATTCTTTGGAAAGGCCCACGTTTAACTGACTCCTATATGTCTCATGACTGGAATAGTCCCACAATGACAGAGTGTTTTGAAAAGGAGTCCAGGAGTAAAAGACAAATAGTTGTAATCTAAATCAAATGTTCCAACATAGGGTTTTGTTTGGAAAATAAATTTTTTTTGTTGGTGAAATTAGGTGGATAAACTAGTATAGTGTAACAATTACACTTTACATTCTTTTTGTTTAAAGAAAAAAATTCCCAACCTGCTTCTTTCATTGCTTTCTAATAATAAAATTTCAGTCACAACAATTGTTAAACTGAAACCACTTGTTTCATGAGGAAGACTAAATCTAGGGTCTAATACTTCAGTTAAATATAAACAATAACCATTCATAAGGGATTTTGCTCAGGGACAAAATTTGTAGTGTGTAATCCCTGGTCCTCTAGTCTCTTCTATATTACCTGACTAGGAAACATGGTGGAACTATAACCTAAGTTACTTGTGTGGTTAGTAGAGATATGTAAGGCTACGCAGCAAGATATGTTTCCAGAAATCTGCTTTAAATTACCCCTCTGTCTAGAGCTAGGAGTTGCCTGGAGTAGGGTTTTAAGGTTGAACTCTGCATATTTGGGATCTGCAGTCCCAAAGCTCCCCATGTTACACACCTAGAACCGTTCTTTCAAGACCCAAAGGTAGTTTGCTTTTCAAATGCACACATGGAGAAGAAACCTCAAGGTTAAGTGTAGGAATTTTTTTTGCTGGAAACCCTCTCAAGTTTATAAGGAATTGAATATGTTTCCTATTTGTGGTGACCATTCTCCCTTCTGGGCTATTACACCATCCTTTTCTTGCATTCATTGTGAAAGAATATTTGGCTTTGTTTTCATTGAGACTAAATTGTGCGTACATATTGTGTATATTTTTGTTCCACCCCCTGGGTTGCACCCTGCAGGATTTAAGATAATCTCTGCGTAATTTTTGGATTCCTATCAAGCTTAAGACAAACTAAATGAACTGCTAAAACTGGAATAGTTTTGAACATGCTCTGAAGCAGACTCCTAGATCCTAGAGGAATTAGACTAAGTCAAACAAAGAAATGCCTATGTACTTAGATTGTGGTAAGGCTAAAGCTTTTTCATAGTTTTAGACTTTTCCTCAGCTGCAGTTGAATTCAGAGGAGAAAGGGTGGGTTCTTTGGCTTTTTTTAAATGTCTCTAACAATGACTCTTTTTCACGGCAACACCCAAAACTTTGGGAGACCTGATGTGCAACTTGACAGAAACAGAACTCTTAACTATGAAGTTTTGGTGTTAGAAAAGATGGGTTGAGAACCTGAAATATATATTTATCCAAAGGAAGTAAAAATCAGCTCGCATTTTTTTCTCTTGGAGATGATCTCTCTCTCCCCCGTAAAATAACCAATTTTAGCTGTTTCTGTTCTCATATTTATCTCAAATGTATTAGACAAAGAAAGGCGGAATACATCTTCTTTTGTCAAGGAAATTACAGATAACAGTTGCAGTCTTGGAGTAATCTTTTAAAATTGTCCATGGCCAAATTCAACAAAGCAACCCAGCCCAGCCAAGTACTTCAATATGCACATAATTTTATTCACATACTTAAATCCTTCTCACTTCAAGAAGATTTAAGCAATGTTTAGGTGCTTTGCTGCAACAGTGTCTTAAATTGGTAGATGGAAAATTTTAGACAAAGAAAGGAAGGCAGTTTCTGCAGTCTCTACTGGCAGATGCCAAAAATTGGTTTGATTTTTCAGATAATCCTAAATTCTTACTGCCTCAAATTTTCTTTTATTCTTGTGATGCCTTTTTTCAGAGCTATTTTGTTCTCTTTTTTTTTAGGCTCCTCAGTTGTACACCACTTCCAGTCTCATTCCAAACGTAAAAGAAGAGATTTTTTTAGTCTGATTTCAGCAAGCAATGTTTCAGCAATTGCACATGACAGAGATAATTTCAAGGCAAATCAGGCATATCCTAAACCAAAATGGATCAATGCTGCAAGAACCCACTTCCCGCACTTAACACGGTAAATAGAGACAATTTCTAATGAGTTATTTTCAAAAGCAGTTAGGTACTAACCCTAGTGAAAGTAAGTGATGACTTTGAAAAATGTCACCTGAAAAAATGTCATCTTTTACATAGTCTTCTGGGTTTTTTTTAGTTTACATAAATAGAAACTTCTTAATGTGATGGCTGGTCTTCAGTATGATCAATTGTCATTCCACTTTACTGGCAAAAATATCATGAAGTGTTAAGGTGATTAATGTAACTGTCAGGTGAAATATTCATAAATTTAGCTGACTTACCATACATAAAAAGATATGATAATGCTTCAAGGTTTATGTGCTTCACTTGCTTTGGAAAACACAGCCTCTGACTTGAGTAAATGCATGCTAAATTCCAAATACCAAAAAAAAAGGGAAAAGAGGAAAAAACCCCTGTGTCTTTTCCTTCTTTAATTTTATTTCAAATCAATCTTTAGAAACAGACCCTTTTACTTTGTGTTTACTTAGTCCTCACCCTGATCTGAATTTTTTGGCTGCACAGAAGTTATTAATTAAAAAGTTAATAATTGAAAATGGTTTCCATTAAAAGAAAATCCATGGATCAAAAGAGAGGGAGAGGTGATATTGAGGTGTCCTGTGGGCAGAGTTCAGCTTTGTGCTGTTGCTTTTTCCCCCATTGAAGAGAAGGAGCTTTCAGCACAAAGCCTGGAAGTGTGGCCCGTTTGAGAAATGGAGTGTGTGCACAGGCAGTTGACGTGGGTTCAAACTCTGCCTGTCAGAGCCTGTCCCCAAAAGTACCTTCTGGGAGAACATTTCTCTTCTGAAGAAGCACTTTGAAGTGCAGAAGGCATGTGGGGGTCTCACTAACTGCATCAAGAATAAACAGCACATTTCATGTGGGCTTCTTTTTTTCCAAAATATTTTTACAAGTTAGGAGAACGAAGAGAAAAAACTCTATAGTGGGGTGCCACATGCCATACCTGCACTCAGTGTCACCTCACTTACCCAGACTTGGGCCTGCACTACATACCAGCCTGCGTATTCTTAATCCTTTTCCAGAAGATTTAACATGTCAATGTGATAGATAAGGTGATGATTGTTATTCTGAATGGCACCATTTTTGGTTTTCCTCTTCCTGAAAATACTGTTGGCTTACCTAGTCATTGCAGCTAGTCAGGAAGCAGCAGGATTAAGTAAATCTTAAATTCATTTCATGCAATTTTAATTGTTTTAGGTAGCCTGATACATGGGTTTCAAAAAATCTTTAAAGAATTTATCCAGGGAACATGTGGGAAAGACCCTTTGTTCTTCCTTTTTTGCACATTTTGAATGTTATTGATAAGTATGGAACAGTTCAAAACATTTATTGGAGTGCTGTGCTGGAGCTTTTGTTTTCAGTATAAACTGATGGAGATCAACAACTTTTTGATACTCTCAGTAATAAGTGCTTATAGAGTGTTTATATCTATAATTGTGTTGAATTATGTTAATGAAGCACTGAAAGACACTAGTAAATTTAAGTGCTCAAAAAGTGCATTACTCTGAGTATCACCTAGGGGCTCTTCACATCAGACACTTGGGGGACAATTTTTTTTCTTCCAAGCACCTTTAGAGCACTGTGTCTTAAAGTGTCTTTCTAGCATTAATTAAATTTTAAAAAGCAAGTATCAAGTAAGCACACGTGATTCACACTAATCCTTTGAAGTGCAAATGTATTTTAAACTAAAGTACCCTTCCCTTTTTACAACTCACTGCTTTCCTCCTCAATTGCTCCCCACACTTTTTCTTATTGAGTATTCAGCTGCTAAAAACAGCTATGGGAAAGGCTATCCATTAGTAATAATTAGGCAAAAAATGAGAACTATTCAAAGGATCAAATACCCATATTAGGTTATCTAATAGCCTAATGAATGAAAGTCATAGTATGTAAAAAAAAAAAAAGCTGTATAAATCTGGGGCACTTTGAGTTTGTCCTTCTGCCTGCCCTTCCCCTCTGGGCTGTTCATGACATTTATTCTGTAGGTTGGTTGAGTGGCTGTGGCTGACAAGAGTTCAGTTCCAGTGAACTGAAATCCTACATTGGTCATTAGCCATAGGTCAGAGTTATGGATGTGATTTCCCAAAGACTAAATTGTTTGGCCAAGAGTTTGTGCCCCACATTAGGAGATTGAATTCCATTACTGTTGTAAGATGGAAGAACTTCATATGGCACTATACCTATTTAGTATGAGGACAGAGGAAAACAAATACAGTTTCTGAAGAATAGTTTGAAGACAGAGACAGCAGCACCAGAACACCAAAATTCAATACATGCTGACCTGAAGAGTTTAAAGAGATAAATAAATAGAAAAAAATCTGAAGTCTGATCAAAACCAGACACTTCTGGGATGATGATGATGATGATTAAATGTCCTACTTCAAGGACTATTCTGTTTTATTATAGAATATTCATATTTTATGTGTGAGGATAACAATCCTTACATTACCTAATTCTGACTAGAGTCTATTTAAATTATGTTTTCACTTTTCTGAGAAACTGTATTTAATCCCTATGTCAATGTGCTGGGAAAGGCAGTAATGATATATCTGAACTTTAAACATCTTCAATCTTTCTCTATCTTTCATTCTTGTTGCACAGCCTCAGCAATCAGATTTCAACACTCCATTCCTCAGAAAATCTCACAGATTTAGAAACCATGGTACGATAAGATCCTCCTTTGACCCAGAGACACATTCAACTGTGCCTTTGGAAAGTTTTTTAAATAGCAATGTCTCTTGAAATTTTCTAAATACATAGAATTCTATTTGGCAACGACTAGAAGATATCAGACAGGTGGCAGAAGTCCACAGGAGTGTAGAGGTGAATTGTGTACTCCAGGTGTATCCCCATCAGTCTTTCCTGGAAGCAGTATTAAAAAGAATTTTTTTAGCCCAGAGTTTGTAAACTGAATTGTTCTTAACTTCATTCCCTAGGGAAAGATATCTATTTCATAAGTGTCACTCTAAATGTAGCAGGAGTGAAGAAGCCAAGAACTGGGTAAAATTGAGCTTGTTTTACCAGTTCAAGGTAAAAGACATTGTCAGGGCATCTGAAGCCTTTCCTAGCAGCTGCTTCCACTGTGTAAGTGTTGGAGCAGCTCTCACTGCTGTGCAAAGCAGAGAGCTTTACGCTCCACAGATGCCAATCCAGCTCTTACCTGCAGGTTGATCCAGTTATCGGTGAAGTCAATTACCAAGGGGCTGCTTTAGAATGAGCAGAATAAAGTCTCCAGAGTATCAAATGTAGAAAGGAAAATTTGAAATGTGATTAGTTTGAACTGTTATTGTCTGCTGTTTGGAAGGAAAGGATTCAGTGCTTTGATTTTCTTCTGTAAGGTTGCCTATTATTCACCATATCCCTCTTTTCTGTCCTTCTAGCTACTTGATTGCCTATTTATTTGCAATAGTCTTTGGAGGTAATGAACAGATTAAATTTAGATAGAGGGCTCAGATTCAGTGTTGGCACGGCTCTATTGAAATAAATGGAATTAGCCAGGAGAGTCAAAATACCTTGTGTTCAGCAACCATAAGCTATCTGGACTGTTGATGACTTCTAAAATCCCTCCTGCAGATGCCAATGTGTGGTCGTATGGTGTAATTTTAAAGGGAAATATATACAGGTCTGAAAAGCATAAGTTATTGAAATAATAACAATACCTAGGTGAAATAATTTTCAGGATGAATAAAACTAAGCATTTGGAAGAGGGACCAGTGAAATAATTATTTTTGTATTTAAGCAGTGTTTCATTTCATAATGTGTTGGGTTTTTGTTTTGGGGGGAGGGTTTTTTAAATGGTTTATTTATTGATTTTTTATTTTGGGTAAAAGGAAGCCGAACCGGTGTGGATCCAGGTTTTTTTTTTTAAATGGGATATATACCATCCACTGAATGCTGTGAGTGGTTAGACAAATGGTATTGGTTATTGTTAAATAAATTACTTTGCAATCAAAGCTCAAGCCAACATATAGCTTCCAGCATTGTTCCTATTGTACATGCTGCCAGTGTTCACTAATTCCAGGGTACAACAGGTCTTGGAAAATCTCAAATCATCTGGCAGACATTTGCTGCTTGTCTGTCTGTGAAACAGAAGAGTGAGAAGCATACAAAATCAGGATCATTGAGGTCCAGATTTGAAGACACAGTCATACAGAGAGCAGGACAGAAAGGGGACACCAACAGATTGAAGCTAAAAAAAGCTTATAGGAAATAAGAAACAAAGAAAATCCTGGGAGCAGAAAGAATAAAGCTAACTGAATATACATGCCATGATATCCTGGCAGTCTATGCCACTTTCAACTGCTGGCCATGAGTGTTTCTATGGTATGGCTGTAAAAAGCTATGGTTTGCCAGAAGTGCCTCTGCTTTTTTGGCATTCAACTCTTGAATGCAGAAATGGTGAGTCTTTACTATTTACTTTTCTATGTCCCATTTGCATGAGGGACTGAAAATTTAGCCTTCAATAAAAATGTCTTGTTTGATGCATATGTTATGCTACAGATATTTTTTAATAATGTGTTCATGCATGAAATACTTGGCAATTATTTCCCATTTCTCTGAACTTGTATATATCTTCCCTATCCAGTCACTTAGTACACAAATCCAATGATGTGTTTTTCCCTCTACACTTACAGTAAGTTAGTTTTCATAAGGATGAGAAAGTGCCTCCAGAGAAAACACATTGCTGAGAAGAATTAGAAGACCAAAGGTAATAGATCTTTTAATTTAAGATAGAGTCACTTGCCATTTCTGTTCTTTTAAAAAGCAGTCAATTCTAATTATAATGATTTATCTTGGATTAAGGAAAAAAATTCTAAAGTAAGCACTGCTTCTTCTACTATAACTCTAGGGTTAAGGCTTGTCTAAATGGGAATTATGTGTAGTGAGCACAGTAAAGTGACTGCCATCAAATTTAGAATTAACTGTTCATGTGATGGAAAATTTTTTGGTCTGAAACTATTTTCCTTTTAATTTTACATTGTAAAACTAGAAAAATAAGAGGCATTACTGACAAATGTCAATGTTGGGAAAGAAAAAGATGAAGTGAATGAGCAGTTTTCTGGAAGAAGAAAAGCATTTCTATTAGTTCTTAAAAGGTAGTATTCAATTTCAGCCACAGAATATCAGAATTCCAATGGAGGAAAACAATTGTGATCCATTTTAACTCAACTATTTTTAGGGTCCAATGCAAATAGTGAAGGTTTCAATAAAAACTACAGACATCCTGGCTAAAATATTACTGACATGGAAAGAATCACTATCAGTGCAGTTTCAAAGACAACTGTTGCATTTCCTTCTATTCCCCTTTTTCCTCATGTCCCTGAAATATTTTTGATTTTATCATATCTTCCTTTTTTTCTGATAGTGTTTGTTCTCCACATGGAAATTCTTTAGTACGCATCAAAATATCTGGTATGGTTCCCTGAGATATCATTTATCATGGGACTGTATATCACTTTCCTTATCTGGGCTACAGATGTGCTGGTCTATATTTGGAGACTTCTTTCTCTTCTGCAATACCAAAAGATCTATGAAAAGGAATGGGAGAACAAAAATCAAGCTACCTCCAACTGGAAAGGATTCACAGTCTTTGGAACTTTTAAAATATTAAACTCTTCTTTTGTCCTTGTCACTCTCTTGCTGTAGGAAATGTAAGCTGACTTTATTTAGTAGAGTAAAAAATCAGCTTTGTGCCAAACTTTCTGGCATTTCATTGTCACCCACATGTGGAGAATGGCAAAAATGCTGTTTTACTTCTCTCAAAAATCTTGGTATTGATATTGCACAGCAATATCTTCTCTCAGTTGGTTTCTGAGAAAGCAACAAATAACCAGAATATTCAGTATATTTTATTATGGATATCTATGATCTTATCCTGAAAACCATAAGTCGCTCTTAAAATATTTTAATTATCCTAAATTATCTTAAATTTTCTCTAAGTAACTTTAGTAGAGGATGGGAACATGGACAAAGTAAGAATTCGGAATTAAATATTGAGATCTGAACAATACCTATTTTGTTTTTCCATGGTTAATTAACTCAATTTTCAAACTAATAATCTACTGAATAATTAAATGTTGTGTTCTTCCAACTTCATTATACTTTTTTATTCATCACCTTATATCTTAATACAAATATTCCTGGAGTTACATTTCCCTAAGAAAATAGTCACAGGATGAGAAATCTCCAGGGAGAAACTCTTGAAGGATATCTACATGCACAAAAATGAGGTGATAAATATATATAAAATATGAGGGTAAAATTGTAAGAAATAAATCTGAAATTATAGCAATCTAAATCCACTTTAAAGGAAAGTGTGGCTAAGTTTAATTTCAATGGTTATTTGGTGTAGTTTGCTGAGCATACGTGACAGCTGCAAATCTGTTCATATATTGATTTTTTATCTTGATAGAAATGATGCAAGAAGAGACAAACCAAACCAGGCCTTGAGACAGTGTAATCATCCATTTGAATTTTTCTGATGATGAGTGGAAGCACATGCTGTACTTCCACTGGGCCATGCATGACCCAGAGCTTGCACTAAGGATATAAACAAGAGTGCAGAGTCTTTGACTGATTACTGAAATGTATCTTCATTAGACTGGACTCTGCTATTCTGAAAAAGATTTGACAGCATGGTGGGATATTGTGAGGAGCTGCCAGAAGACTTCAGGCTCTAAATGAGCTGTCTGAGATCTCCCTTTCTCCGTCACCAAAGGATTGGATGAACACCCGGACTTATTTTGCAGCTGAAGCAAGGGCTGCATCTTTGTGGACATTCCAGGAGACATCTAACAAGCACCAAAAAAACCCCTCCCAATACCTATAGAAGTGCTGAGAGCAGGCTGACCGCATGCAGGGGTGACATTTCACCTGGAGAGATCACCCAGCAGGAGAAATCTGAGGAGGCAGTGCAAGTAAACATGAAATGTCTTCTGCAGCCTGGAGTCCAAACCTCATTGGGGCTCTACCAACAGTCCACTGCTCTTGACCCAGTTTGGGGGTGCCTATTACTTATTTTTAAAACAGTTTCACACACTACTGCTGTGTTTTCCCAAATTAATGTTGTGTTGCTCTTCCATTTATTGAAACTTTGTTTTGTACCAAAACATTTGGTTTCAAGTGGGAACGTACTGACCAGCATGTGATCCCAGCAAAATATTTTCCTCCTGGTTTTGAGAGGGAGTATTTTTCTTATTCAATTTTTTAAGAACTCTGAGTTCTAAACTTGGCATTTGCTGCTATTGAAAACTTCTGGCTGAGCACTCAAAATACTGTATGTGCTAGGGAAAAAAACCTAACTCTGGTAAGTAAAGTGATATAACTCAGTACTCTTGGCATTGGGAATCTAATTCAAAGTCATTAGAAATCTAGAAAAGTAAATACTTTAACAACCTGAGGAAGGGTTCCAGAGTTAATGAACAATTCAATATATAACTGGCTTTAAAGAGGAGTGTTGAATGCTTTTGATTAAGATTTAGAAGGAGGCTTTGGTCAGAAGGAAAATCTAATGCATGTTCTGCTTTTAAGTGTCACTGAAACAAGACTACATTGAGTGCAAACCTGCTGGTAACACTTTCATGACTCCTCTTGTCATTTGCAATTGAAAGCTACTTCTACATATAACTAAAGATTTCTGAATTATGGTTTAGTTGGGTTTTTTCTTTTCAGATTGTTCCTCAGAGCATAATTAACTGTTTTAAGTTTCAGATTTAAAAAGCACTCGTTCTGTTGCTTCTTCCAGAGTATAAATGAGAAACTTTCACAGCTGCAGTGTAAAAATGAAAGCAAAATGTGGTCAGATCCATGGGTTTATTCAGCTATTGAAATGAACCTTCACTAGCAAAGTATCTTCTCCTGGAACTATGACATATGTCTTTAAAAAAGCTCAAATTTTCTTTGCAAATGGAAAACCCCAAGGTTCTGTAGCAATCCTCCAACATTCTGTTTTTCATTTGTAGCAATGCCAAGAGTAAAAGGGGAGGAACTGTTATTTAAAAGTCTGTGGAGACAGTTTTTGGTTATTTTCTTTAACTCACTGATGAATCTGCTTTTAACATATGTGGAGAACAAAGCAGTTGAGAAAATTACACTTTCTGAACAAAATGTCTGGAGACAGGCAATGCTTTGTGCACTCACTTGAATGAGTTGCTAGTAGGAAATACTTGTCTAGCACACCAGCTCTTTCGCTTGATTGTAGATGGCTCCAAATACCTACCACACTGAAGAACAATTTACTTATCAGTGAGGAGATGGCATGGTATTCAGTTCATTTGGTTAATTAATTAATTCATTAATTAATTTTTAAATCTTGTTACTTGGATTAAGCAAGTACCACGTCAATGGAAAATGTGTGAACTTAAAGAAAAGGCACAAAGGCTCCTTGAGGTTCATAGTTGTTTTTTTTGCTCATTGAAAACGCTCGTGCAGGCACATTTGAGTGGTGTGGTGTGCCAGGGTGAGCACAGATGGTGCATGGCTCTTCCTGCTCTGCATTCTCCTGCTTGGGGTGATGCCCTTAAGTTTCAGCTTTCATATTATCCAGATTCCGTACTGCATTAGTATATAACTCTGATCTTCATATGAAGTGTTAGCAAGTTCTCCTCAGTTGCAAAACAATCCTTTTCCAGCCCTAGAACCAAGGACACTGTTGCAGCTTTAGGCCCAAAAAGTATAAACAACAGCAAATGGAGGAGAGCAATCTGGGAGGATGGGACTTCATAACCTGAGGCTGTAATTGGACAAATAACCCCAATATGTAAATGGACCAAAACTTACAAAAGTGTGAAAACTCGTGACCCATTGTCTATCTTGGGTGGAGCCTCGGCCGGGCTGTTGTACTGTCCAGGGTGTATCCTCTGAAGGCCTTTTAATAAATACCTACTTTATTCCTTTAACACTGTCTAGCCTCTGTTCTAGGTAGCCTCCCAAGGCATCAGGGGAAGGCATATTTTGAAAAATACTCATCAGAAAGTGGGGGAGATAATTCTTCAACACCAGATTCAGCTGCAGTTTTTGGTAGCTTGTCTTCAGCCCTGGCAAGTCACCATGGTGCTAATCTGAGGGACCACAGATAAATTGTCTTTGTGCTGTGTGGCTGGATTCAGGAGTTCAACTATGAATTTAAATAACCTTTCTTATATTCTTTGGTCTATAATGATAGGCCCTCCTCCCCCTCTTCTTTCCCCAAAACAGTCGAAGACTGTTGCAGTCCCAGTCCAGCCTTTGGGTTAGGTTGCACCCCTTTAGCAAGTGCCTGATTTTCCCTGATAACACAGCAGTGCTGAGGGACCATCAGGAATGTGGAAATCCTGCCTCCAGTAGCTGTCTCTGCTTGTTGATTGAATCCACACACCTAGGAGGTATTTAGGATGGAGATAACCCAAACATTAATTGAAAGCAGAAATTGGAAAGCAGAATTCCATTCTCCCAGGTGAATGCTGAATTGCTTTAGGTTCTGGAGTGATATTTGCTCTTACTTTATGCCTTTTGTCTATGATTTTGTAGTTAGGATGTAACAGCAAAATATATGGTTGTGATTTGTCCTTTTATATGAGGAAACAAATAGATTCACTTCATGTCATTGGAAAAATTTTATAGTGATTTTCACTGAATCTACTGATGCTGGGTCTTTTATTGGTCTTTTCACCATGTACAAATGTTTTACTAACTCCCATCACAAACCAAGAGCACTGCAGTCTTTCTTGTATTTATGGTTTGACAGGGAACATTGAGACTGGGTTCTACCATGTGATTTTTTCCTCTTTCACAAAATGCAGTCTGGAAAATACAGCTATTCATGTTAGAAGTGTATTCAAAAGAAATTATATCACTAACTAAGATGTCAAGTTTAAAGAAATGAACAAAAGCCATTAAAATAGAATGTTTCTTTTTGTTTGTTTGGTTTGTTAGGCTTTTTTTTTTTTTGTAAGAAGCAAATTCCTACTTTTGGACCTTATTTCATAAATAATAACTAAACATAAACATGTTTCTACATTATTTGAATGCTCCAGCATTGCTTTTTGCTTTGACTCCTTTTGCCACTTTACTGGTTAATATTAAACAAGCAATATTTATAATTTTATATATATTTGCCATTCAGAGCTGGAAAATATATGTTCCTTCATAAATGTAGTGATGTTTATATTTGCAGAAGTAAGGGATTTGAGAAAAAAGTAAAGGCTACATTATGAAGTTGAAGTTACAATTTTTTTTAGATAGTTAGGCTGCAGTCATTCTAGTTGAAATGTAATGTTAGCATCTGTGCTGTGTTTTAGGTTTATTTTCAACTTCCTAACACTAAATGAGATGCACAGTACAAATAAAATCTCTACAACTACCAAAGTAAATAGGCATAATACACAAACTCAGCATTTCAGAGGTATTGTCTCATCTTTGTCCTCCTCACTGTGCCCATGCTCTCTCACATGCAAAAGGATCCATTCTCAGCACCAACATGACTTTGTTGGTAGCACTTTAATTTCAAAATTATATACACTACTGTTAATGCTAGAATAAAATGGATATGATTCTTATTGCAAATTAGTACAATGGTTTCCAAGCACCCCAGATTTATCAGGGTGTTGCTCTGTCCCAGTTCAAGAAAGCTCCCTTCAGTACATGATCAGCAGTTGAATTGCAGGGACTTGCAGATAAATTTGAATAAACCCATTTCTATGAAGGCATGAGGAAGAAACAATCAGAAATTCAAAGGTCAGAGCTCCCTGATTAATTTTTAATGATTTCCAATTCTTTCTGAGGCTCCCAGTATCAACATTTTACTCAGTTATTTGCCCAGCAGTCATCCTATCCATATTTGATACGGGATAATTAGCAACTGGCCTTGAGAAGTGCAGCCCTTTCTACCATCTGCACAATCAATATTAGAAAGTGCTGCAGTTCCTAGGGATAGGCATGTATTTTGTGAACAGCTCTTGATTTATTAAAAGGGATGTAATGACATGAAAAGTGTTACATTTACAGCCTTCTATTGACAGTGGTTCTGTTTAGCTTCATTAGATGTGATACCAACACCTGTCCAGTGAGATGGAGGCCACCTGTTCATTTTATGCAACTTCTAAAAAGCATCAGTGGCTAAAGACCCATATATTCAGCATATCATACAGTGCCAATGGTAAAAATGAAAGTATTTGTAGCTCATTAGCCTTCCAAATTCATCTTCTGTTGCCATTGTTGTATTAAATATTCTATAATCCTTTATATCCTTAAATGTTTTATAATCTTAATAAGCAGGCAAGAGTAACAAGTCCTTGTCCTTTCAGGTTGGCACTTTATGTCTCCCTAAGGTACCAGCCTGAGATGGTTCTGCCAGTTTCACTGGTTGGTGTGATGGCCAGAGAATGCACAAGCTGTGAATGCTCATGCTTGTAGGTGGTTTGTAGACACTGGAAAAACAAGAATATTAATGATCATGGCTTGCCAGTAGCAACAGGTAACATATTAACATGAATTTGCAATTAATACCTAAAAATAAACATATTTTTGCTGGCCACAAATATATGAAATGAGGCTACTTTCCTTCTTTCCCTTAAAAATAACCATGGCTGCCTAAACTCCTCTGAACAGGCAACTTACATTATATTTAATTAGCCAGTTGAATGGTTGATTTAAAAAAACCAACTGCTTGTTTCCTTCACGTGCGGTAAGACCCTTTTCCTTTCTTTCAAGGGAGTTTATATTGTGATGAATAAAAATACAGAGACAAATGGTATTGAAGCTTTGTCAATTGCAGCTAAACAAGTATCAAAAAGATAGACTACTCCTGAAATCTTAAAGAGGTATTCTTTTTCACAAGGCAGTTCTAACAAAGCCGTAGAAAACTCTCCTATTAAATTAGTAAGCCCGTTCTGGATGCATGCATTCCAAATGGGAACTTATGCAGTATTAGACAACAATGCACTTATATGATATTCAGCTTAATAGAAACAATGATCTTAATAAGAATATTAAATTGGAAGACACTATCTGATTATACACGTTTTATTTCGTTACCAACAAACTGAATTACATGCTGAAGGTTTGCTTTCAAAATGAAACCTAGTCAGTTCATAAAAATGATTTAATAGCAAGTTCCTGGAGTACAGTATCCCTTTTGCTACTGTGGTTTTAAATCCATTTTATCTCATCTCATTTATGGAAATGTTTCTCTCTCTTTTGGGCATTATGAACAGCGGAGGGGGTACAGGTGTGTAGGTGAGATGGTGAGACCTGACACATATGATGACATGGAAGCTGACACTATTAAAGTCAGCAGGAAAACACTACTGAGGGGGAATTCTCAGAGAAAGCACAGTGAGATAAACAGTAAAGACATTAAAAACAGGCAATAGCATTGTTGCTACTAGGCATCTCCTACACTACAAAAGTAAGCATTTTCAAAATAAGTAAATGTTTTTGAAATAGATAGTTAATCTTTGATTATTTAAAATGTGTTTTATTATCATTTAAAATGCATTGAAGCAGACAGTATCTTTTAATACAGAGAAGCCATAGAAAACAAGTGTTGCTTTTTAACTTGTTTCTTTTTCCTGGGAGGATACTTTACAGCTTTATTGCATGATTTTGCCTTGTATTTAGTCATTGTATTCCGTGATTCCTGCTCTACCTTTCTTAGTCTTGGCAAACTCTAATCTTGGAACCCAGCTCCATGATTTTGATATGCATATAATTTTACGTAGTTGATGAATCCAGCATGCAATAGTAAACAGCAGGGAGGGGCTCAATGGAAACTCATTTGTTAGTTTTCCCACTTGGAGGCTGTTATTTTTATAAATTACTTATATTGGACACTGTGGGAGTGCCCTTTTTCATATACACTGAAGTACTTCACTGGCCCCAGGAGTCACTAAGACTAGTGGATTTTAATAGTTATAGATCCTAAATGGAGGGTTAGAAAATGTTTCTTTTCATTACAATTACAAGGAGGAATTAACCCCAAGGGTATCCACTTAATTTCATAATATATAGACTGGAACGCTAATAACGTGTCTCTCCTAAAATGTAATAAAGAAGCAACTGTCCCTTGGCTCCCTGGGGTAGATTTTTGTAAAATGTATTGCAAAAAATGTAACACAAAGAAGATTTTACGTTAACAAGCTTTGTAATGTCACTAGCTCCAGTGCTCAAAGTGCTGTGGAGCTCGTAGACATGAAGTGTTGGCACCAGTTTTACAGCAGGAATTTAGTACCAGCACTTCCGTGTTGCTTCACTGGTACAAGGCAAAACTAAGTGAGAGAAGTGGAGGGTAATTTACAATTAAGCACATAAAGAAGTGAAAGAGTGAAGGGAGGAAGAGGGAGTACAGTAGTCCAAAGTAATTACTTCCTTCGAGGTCCACTTGGACCTATTCTCCAGCCAAGTTTCCTGTGTTGTTTTAATCTTCCATGCCCTACTGCAAAACAAACCTTGGCCTTACAATTGGCAGCAAGTGAACTCCAGTACTTTTGCTGTTACATTTGCACTTGTGAGCAGCAAAGTAGCCTCTGACCTCTCAGTCATTATGGGTGGTGACTGTGGAACAAACTCCTGGCCGAGATCTTAAACACTGGATCAGGCTGTGGGTTTAAATCTAGGTTAAAGACATTTCTACTTTATGATTTTAATGGGTTCTGACTAGATACAGCATCCTGGGAAAGCATGACAGTAAAGGCAGCAAGAAAACTAGTACACTTAGCTGTGCCTATCCTCTCTTGAAAGGAAAACTAGTACACTTAGCTGTGCCTATCCTCTTTTGAAAGGAAAAAAAGTTATAGAAGATTTTTTTTGTCTGATTTTTAATGGTAATTGTTACAGACATTTATAAGATTGTTGGTTTTGAGGGAAATTCATTAAGAAAGAAATGATTGGCCAATAATTTTTTTAATTATGCATGATATGCTCAGAATTCTGTGTACATGTTTATGTTGCAAATATTCTTTTTATAGCTGAAAATTTAAATAATATCCCTGACTAATCACAGGTATGTGCAAATGCTCAGCTTTTTGGTATGGGTTTGTACCCATCCCCTAAAACTGAATTCTCCCAGAGTAACTTGAGTGAGTATTTCATCTTCAATTTTTGGCTTATACACTTTTATTGGACTCCTACTCCCAAAAGCTGGAAATGCAAAATTATAATCTCTGAACTAACTTTTCTAGATAAACTGATAGGTCCCATTTAATTTCTGTAAAAATTTCTATGTAGATGCAGAACTACCAGTCTTTAACAAAAGTTACTATTGCTAACTCTTGGAGATACGCCAAGGCAAGAGGGAATAGATGTCTAGAAGGCCGCCAAGAAAAAGAATGGAAATAGGAAGAGTAAGATAGAACTTATATTTTGCCTTTTCTTATTCTATTCCTGTTTTCCAAGGATAGTGATTTCAAAATTTTGTCTGATATCTCCATCTTTAAAAAAATAAATTAAAATCACCAAAAAAACTGGAAGGAAAACTAAATTCATAAATTTTGCCAGCTGGTTTCAGTTAATTTTATTTTAGTGGTGTTAAATTTGGCATTTCCAGGCTTTTTTTCTTCTTTACTAGCATTAAATTAAAATAGCAAAAAATATTTACATAACAGATTTACATTTTGACAACTTTCACCATCTTCTCCGTGTAGCACTTGTAATGTTCTTATATGCATCCTGAAGCCAGTCTACTGAATAAGAATAATAGCAACAGTAAAAATGTCCAGGAAGAGCAGGAGAGACAGAAGAGAATTGCAGCATGAAACTGAGTTAGAAGCTGAAGGCTGAAAGGGCCTCTGAAGAGAAAAGTTTCAGGATTAAAGGAAATGATTTCAGCCATTTCTCCCACTCATGACTAATTACTTTTATGCAGCTGAGTAATAATTGCAGCTGAAAGCATTTGAGTAACTTCAGCAGTCAGCACTATGATCATGGATCATAATCTGGACCATGGATCATAATTAAGGACAAATTTAAAATGAAATGCTATGGATCTCTTCAAGAATTTTTTTTGTAAATAATAAATCAGAGCTGTTTCAGTAGGTGAAGTCAAGTTAAAATTGTGTGTATGTTAAGAATGAAGAGGCCATGCTAAGTTTCTTCCCTTCCTTCCACCTATTCACAAGTGAAACAGGAGCAAGTAGTTTCAAGGGAACTCTGAGAGAGAGCAAGATAACAAATGTGATGTACTTCACAAACAATGTTATCTCCTTCAGCCAGATAAAAACATAGATACTATAGGTTAGGTGCCAATTTGTTTCACTGAAATTACATGCTGTAAATCACTCCTGCTGTATTGCAGGGATACCTGCTCCCATTGTACCCAGCTTCTGAGACCCTAGAGTACATTCATTTGTAATGTAAGAAATATGTGGTAAAACATATATTATAAAAAATGGAAATACCTTATGTGAGAGCTAGAAGCAGAAATCTAAAGCACTGACTCTTCCTTTTCCCCAAGTATTATAATTTTTGACCTTTCTGTACAACCTCTATCTAGTGATACATAAATATGTGCTTTGTTTCCCAGAGTGGGGGATTTCTGTGATAGGCACCAGATCTTATTCTGAAATCCCTATGAATTTTAAGTAAAATATGGATTTCTACTGTTAATTACACCATGGCAATGTGTTACTTGTCCATTTCATATGTTTTTGAAAAGGCATAGAAAACCCATTTCATCGTAAGTACTAAGGTCATGTTTACATAAAGATTTGGTTTTGAGAAACTGGATGTAAAGTGTTTTATTTTTTTAAAGAATAATACCAAATGTGGACAGTACTAATTGTGTTGGATCTCTGTGTTGGGGAGAGTGTGACAGCCAGAGACTCCTCACTGAAGAGGAACCAATATATAGATTATGAAAAGCAAAACTGATTTGACCACTTGAGAAAGGCAAAGAAGAGATAAATGTTTAGAATACTAGATTCAATTGATGTTTTCCAAAAGGTTAAATTTTGAAAATGTCTCATCACAAACTTCCATAGGGAACCCATGTCAAAGTAATAGAATAAAATGTTTCCAGTGAACATGGGTTTAATGCTCAGAGCATTGCTGATAGTGTGACCACAGGCTGAAAGGATGGGCATATAAAGACATGTTTGGGGGGCTCAAATTACTTTTCCCTTTGTCTGGGGAGGAGAGGCAGGGCAAAATAATTGAAATTATTATTATAGCAATGCTTCATTTATTTAGATTTCTGGATGTTCAACACTCCATTACCCCATTTTTTTCTTTGCAATATGTTAACTGTTCCACCTGGAAACACGTTATCTCCACCTTCTGTGCATCCAGGCAATCACTTTTGGGGGATTAAAAACAAAACGGTTTTGCATTCTACAATATAATATAGTTGAAAGAATTTAGGTTCTTTAGAATTTAGGTTCCAGTAAGTTTAATATTAGAAGCATGAGCATGTTATTTTGTAATAAATTGTGGCTGATATTTGCTCTAAGCAGATGATGAAAAGATCAGCTTCAATGAAGTACATGAGAACAGGGATTCTATTAATGAACTTCATGTTCTCAGAAGAAAAACCCTGGAATCATCTCAGCTGAGGCCTTTGAAAATATCTGCTGGCTCTGATCAAAAGTATCAGTAGATAAAGGGAGGTTGGAAATAGATATAGTCCTAGAGGTAGGCTCTGGAAAATTCTCCCCTAGGTGACTTTTATTGTGAGCTAAAGAGCACTCCAGACTTGCCTTGGATGCAGTTAAAAGCCTGGAGTGTCAACATCAGGTTAACACCTGAGATATATATACATAGATATAGATATAAAAATAAAATTATATGCCCTTTTATATATATGAACATCAGTATGTATGTGTAGGTATATAGATATCTGCAGCACAGACTTCCAGCGTTATGTGATTGAAGTTATGTGACCTTCTATATAAACCTTTTCTCTACCTGCTTGTCCAGATCAAAGATGAAGCAGAATGCAAAGTCACAGGTAATCAAAGAAGTGAGCTCCTTTTTCAGCTGTTTAATTATTGAAGGAGGTTTCTACCTAACTTGTTTCCCGTAATATAATCCATAGTTTAAAATCAATAGTTCTTTAGTTAGGACTGAAAATTGTAGCAGGACATTTCAACATCACTGGAAATGACTGACTCTTATGCAGTACTTCACCACTTGCACCTACTGTTCAGAACTGTAAAGAATACCACAGTATTTTTAAGCCTGAAATCTCAGTAAGATGCCCTAGGGAATAGTAAAGGCCTAACCCTTTCATATTCAATAACTCAAAGAATGAACAAAAAAGAAGAAATAGTATTCTAGCTCTTGCCCAAAAATTATATGTATTATCACAACAGTTGTCTGTCATTGCCCTGTGCAGTAGCAGATTTCACATTAAAAGACAAATATCTGAGCCTTAAATAAATTTCTAGGTAGAAAAAAAATCATGGGATACATGATTATTTTTCTGAAAATAGGACTGACACTTATGTAGCCGTTCAAACAGTGAAAGAAGATCTCAAGCTACCATCATCAGAAAACATAAACCATCTACTAGAAAATGTCTCAAAAACAATTGACTAATCTGTGAATTCAGACTGGACTTTTGTGGAAATTTGGGAAATATTTCATTTACAGTTATTGAGATGTGTGATTCATGAACAAATTGCTGTATACAAAGAAGTGAAATGAATGCATTCAGCTGCAGTCTCTTATGTGCTGTACATGCAAGGCATCTTAGCCATCTCTCAGTGCTGGAGGAGGGATGGTTGATCAATGTTCACAAATATTCAAACCCATGAAAGTGTATGTATGCAATGATCCTTGGGGGTCCCTTCCAACCCAGAATATGCTATGATTCTGTGATTCTTCTAAGACAAAATTTCTTGTTTGCCTGTTCTGGACTTAGAGCCAGTAAAGGAAGACATTTTCCAGGGGAAAAATTAAATGTGTGTCAGCCAACTGCATTCAACACTGGAGGGCTATTGAGTGGGATAAGTGGACTGCAGTTTTACGTGAGGGGGTCTGTGGGACTAGAGCTGTCATGACTAGTGCTGTCAGGAATTTATAATTGTAGAGTTCTGGTAACAAACCTTTTCTGCTTCCAAAAATAGAACTCCCCAATATTCTCTTCTGAATCATTTCATATAGAAGCACTTGATTATTTCTGTATATAGTTCCGGATATCCTCTCCCTCTTACTAATTTCCCTCTAGAAACCTCTCTTTGAAGTTGAGACATTTGAATAACCTCAATGACCTGACTATCAATGAATCAAAGCCAGAAGTAAGAGAAGTTACAGAGGAGGAATGTTTATGGCAAACAAGCTAATTGTGTGTGAATAGGAGACCAACATTGTAACATGTTGTCTGTGACACTAAATGTGCTACCCAACATCTTTGTCTGTATTCAGTAGTCCACAAAATTATGATGATGATACCTATTAAACACAACAAAACAGTATAGAGAATTAATTCATTAATGTTTGCAAAGAACTTTGAGATCTTCTAGCAGAAGGTACTACACAATTGCCAAGTGTTAATTTATTATTCTCTATTATTAAATTCAATAGGATATGTAGTATAAACCTGTAAAAAGCGAACAAAAAGCTAATCAGGAGTCTCTTATTCACACTGTCAAAGCTGGTAATGACCAAGCAGTCTTGTTTGTGGAAGTACAAAAAAAAGTCATCCATGCTACTTGATATGTTGAAGCAGCAATTAGTACACATTGTAGAGAAAAGAAGTGGAGCTAGACCAGAAATGAGCCTTGATGAGCCTAATTGCCTTTAATTATCCCTAAACATTTTCTTGTTGTCTGTCCTATAAAGGCAGAAGAAACCCTGTAGTTCTAAAAGGAAATAAGGCTTGGTTTTGTTTTCGTCTCTTAGAGGGACATAATAGCCACCATGGAAGCATGTTCTTAATCAACGACATTAAACTCCTGGCTGCTCTGCTTCTCTTGAAACTGCCTAGCTTCATTATTGTCAGGGGGAAAGGGGAGGGGAAGGGGTTTAATCACTATTTAGCTTTTCTTAGCAAATTAAAATATTAATTACAATACGCATTATTTTATCTTTGCTAAAGCTATTTGTAAGTATTGATGAATAAGAGCTCATTTCATGTTGGATTAATTTATTCTCAAAATACTCAGACTTACTTTTTTCAATTCCTTTTAAAAAATCATTGGCTCATGAAATGCTGTTTTTCAAGAGCCAAGAAAAAACTAAAATGTGATTACTTCAGTACATTCAAATGCCATGGGAGGCTGAGCAATGGAAGGCCAGACACACCTCCTGACCAATGGGCAGATGTTTCTCTTTTGCTCATATTTACATGATGGAATGCAGTCATCAGCCTGATATTTTACTTTTTTTTAGTTCTCAGAATAATGGAAAAGAGGAAGTTTTTGATAAAATGAATTACAGGAAATCCATGGCCTCTGCAAATGTACACCTCTCAAAGCTTAAATAATATTAATTATGTTAGTTTGCTTGATGGAATACAGAAGTATGAAGAGACTAGAAAAGTGATTTATAAAATGAGCAGATCAGTGTTATTGTGCAAACTCTGTGAGCATCAGATGCCTTTTCTTGGTGAGTCTGTGCCAAGAGACCTTTAATTTCTAAGTAACTAACAGTGCGTGTGAATGTGAGTTGTGAGTGGGTGTGTGTGTGTACATCTCTGTGTGTCAGTGTGTGAGTGTGTAAATGTGTGTGTGTGTGTAACTGTGGGTATGGGGGTGGGTGAGTGTATAAGACACATGCACACTCACATCATGATCCGTTCCTTTCACCTTAAAAAACAAACTCTCTAAAAGCTCAGGGTATGTGTGCAGAGAGGGTCAACAAACCCAAACAATATTTTTAATTATAGCCATGGGATATTCATCTCAGAAGACAGACCATGAAGTCAGAGGATTTTCTTTTCTTAATTGCAGAAGCCTTACACAGGCTTCGTCCTAGACATTCTTGCTGACCTACATTATTGATGTGGTCTGGCTCACTGGTCTTTATTTATTCTGTATGGCACCTGATTCTCCTGCACCAGTGCCATGTCTTTTGAGCTTTTTTCGGTTGTTCTCTTTACTGCTGCTGTTCTTATGCTACAAGAAAAACTGAGAAAAATACATTATGAAGCCTGGCTACAGAACATCTCCTGACAGCAGAACCAAATCATATTTTTCTTTCTTTCTTTCTTTCCTGCCTAATCCCAGATAAAACCAGCATTTGCTTAATCGTGCAGGTCTATATCTCACTCACCAAATTCAATTTTCTTTTTTTGTATGTGGGTGCTTTTGGTCAGCACATGGCAGAAAGAATCTTTTCCCAGACCATTGCAATGTCATCCTTTTCTTGCAACTTACTGATACATTTGTGACTTAGGAGATGAAGCTGGGACTCTAGTCCAAGGAAGTGATTTTTTGGAGTGATGCAATGCTGAATATTTTACGTCTTGGAGGCTTTGAGAGTTTGGACCATTCTGTAGGGCCATTAAATTACTTTCTGAGTTATTTTCTTCTCCCATGTGCAAATCAATATTCCTTATTGCATACAAGCAAGAAATTTTCACGAGACTCCCACTCTGCCAAACAGTTCAGATTAATTTTCATGTTTTCCACAGAGCATATCTACTAAGAGCAGTAGCATGTGGGCTTGATCTAAGCAATGCTCTTCCCCATAATGGGTTGTCACTTTAAAGACTTCATTGTGTTACAGCTGCTCAAAGACCAGATGCTCTTTGTCACAGTTGCTTTCCCCTCGCATTCAGGACGTATAGCTTTGTACAGAGACTTACAGACGTGACTTAAACACATACAGCTTCTGCTATTGCCTTTACAATTACCTCCCCCTCTAGGTTTCCTGGAGCAACTCATGTAAATTCCTAGCTGAATTAAGAAATTAAGTCCTTAATAGTAAAATATCTATATTATCTGCTCAAGGATGATGAATTAGTGGGTTTGTGCAGGATTATGTACATCTTATGCGCAGATGTTTGACCTTCCTTTAGATCTGTTGCTTATGTACTTGCTGAGGAATAGGGTTGGCTTTTCTGAGAGAGGTTGGATCAGGCCCTTTGAAGGTTTTGTTTGTGCTTCTCTGTGGCAGAATCAATGCAAGAGAGCAAATGACTGCTACTATTTGCCCCTTTACCTGTGTCAGCACAATTCCCTATGAGCTGAGAGGAAATCGGGAGTTAGAAGATTTTGGAGGCTAGAGGGGAGCAAAGTTAATAGGATCCATATTAGTAGAGCTGCTAGATGTGTAACACTTTATTTGCTCTGTGATCTTTGCTTGCTGTATATAAGGCAGCAGTTGAATGGAGGGTTTAGCCCTGAAATCAGGTGCAGCAGCCACAGAGTTCAGTTTGGATTTGAAGCCAGAAGCAGATGATTTTCAAAGGCAAAATCCTGCATCAATGTCTTGCCAGTCCCACTGGTTTCACAGCCTGTGTAGAGATCTTAGCTCCTCTCTTTCTCAAAGGTACAATTCTGTCTTCCTGAGGATATTGACTTTGAAGAGTGACTCTTCCCAGGTCAGGGAAGACTGGGTTTCCTAGCTCCCAGTAAGCTTAGAGAGCCTGAGCTGGGATCCAGTAACCTGTTCTACAAATGCTGAAAGGTGAACAAAGCATCTGCTCCTCCTGAGTTTCTGGCAATCTTCTTCATGTAGATTTCTTTTTTTTTTTTAATATTAAAATTCAAAATCTTTTGGTTTCGTATACAAATACCTAAAATTATGTTCAGCTTACTTAGAGGCTAGGAAACTCAGGGAGAGATGAAGAGATCTTACTAAGTGATCATAAGCTGCTATCAACACTTTAGTGCATCCTTCTGTGACAGTTTTGCTAGATTGTGTTTCTATTGCTTAAGAAATTGCCCTGAAAATAAAGCAGCCTCATTAGACTGACTGTGCTAGGTCAGACAAGTCTGACACTGACCTCTAAATTTGATCATCAGCAAACCCTTGACCTTTATGCCATTTCATAATCACACAAACATAATAGTGTTGCAGTGTGATGACATTAAAAGACTAACAAAACAGTGCTAGCATAAGAAATACTACAGTGTCTGTAGAGTGGGCCTTTGCCAGCATAATTATGTTCTGTTCCTCATCAGAGTTGCTAAGTCCATCTAAGTGCCCAGCAGTATGGCTAAACAGCTCCCAGCAATTCGGTATTTAATTCAGAGGTAGCTATTATTCATGGAAATGCAGGGTGAAAGATATCCTAGGAACATCCTCCTTATGTGGTACAGTCACGTTAATCCTCTTATTTCCTTCAGAGTCTTCAAGCTGGTGAATCTGTGAAAGTTCCCCTTAAGAATAGGTAATGGAGAGTAGAAAGTATTCTAGCACGTAAGAGGTTAAATTAGAGTGCTCAAGGAAGCCTGACTCAAACCAATGCTGTGGTATGTGAGAGTGAATATTTTCCACTAACATAATTTTTCAAAGTTTTAATTTGTGTTTTCAGTGCTACCAACCATGGAAGCTTCTGTTTCAGGCAGGCTCAAATTGGAAACAGTACCACTCAACCAAACAACAGCTCAGTAGTGAAAGCAGCAGCCTGGAGGACTCTGGAGACTACTGAGCTGATATCTTAAAGTGTAAAAATGTACTTCTGAAATTGCTAATAAACCACCATCCATGGTCTCCAAAGAGCAATTTTGCCTTGAATGCTATGCTATACTTCTGCTTATATTAATTAGCTCTGTCCTCATTTCCGATCTTTGCTGTATTTTCTTCCTTCACTTCTTCCATTACTCAGCAGCAAGCTTGTGTTTTCTGCACAGATTAGAAGTTAGTCCTGTGTAAGCAGCTTATGAATTTCACTCTCGTACTGAACTGCAGGTGACTGAAAAGCTGCGAAAACTTGTATCCACTATCAGGCTGAGAAGGACATGACCACTTAGCCAATCCTGTATGGCCTATTGTGGTTAAGAATTAGTGCACCACTGTTATGAGATGGCTTCTCAGCCTGTAGCATTTTCAGACACAAACAGGTCTCACCAAAGTCAGCTGAAAACTCACGGATGTTGGAATTGAAAATTGTCTTCTGCTGTTGTAATAGGTTTACTTTTTTCCTGGAAAAACAAGAGGTAAATCCAAAACTCATGCGTGTGTGTATATATATAGATACACACATATTAATACATATATACATAGATATACATGTAGTGGGCAGAAGCAACTCTGATAATCCATCAGAACTCAGTAAAAGGCAAACCAGTATTTTGATGTATTTCTGTAGTTGTCATATAAAACACAGACGATGCAGTTTGTATTACAAATTATTGTCGTGAATAAATGCATTCCTTCATTCAGGGAGTGTCTCTACTGAAAAATCCTCCTGAAGACTTCAGTCCACCCTCCTGTCTTCTCATTGGAAATGATTTTTTAGTTCCTACTGCCTGTAAAATTAACAGATCAGCTTTTATCTGGCTTCACAGTTATCTGGAAGAAAAAGAAATCTTCAATTGCAGCTGAAAGTGAATTTATTTCTAGCATTTGACACAGGTTCAAGAAGTCTAGTTGCAATGAAATGTTGAATGTAGTCCAACCTCTACTCTTACCATTGTGTTTGACATTTCAGGGTTTATTTTATTTTAAATAACCTTCGTAAATATGCTTTCAAGATAGGTTTTCATCTTCACCTGTTTGACACTGTCAGCAGTGAATGCCAAGTAGTCAATACTTCTGACCTAGGATTTATTTTGCAGCCCAACTTTGGCTTTAAAATTTCTCCCGCACTGTAATAGATAAAATTAGGAGAGAAGAGAAAGATGGAAATGAAAACTGAGACTCTAAAGCTATCAGGAGAACTAAAGTCCATTTTTTTCATAGCATTCCAAATATAGTGAAAGGTGGCAAGAGAACACGTGGCTAATTCTCGCCAGAGGACTCTTCTCCCCTTCATGATGAAAGTTTTAGTTCAGCCCAAAACTTCCAGTTTGTTCTCTTGGCAATAAGAAAAGTAGTTGCAATGGTATAGCTTGTAGAAGCTCTAGAGCAGACATGTAGGCCTTGCTATCATTTTCCAAGTCCCTTATTTTTAGAGAGGGTGATTGGAACAGAAAGTGTTTAAGTACTTGCTTCTTGTTGAGGAGGACTCACCTGACACTTGAGTCTATATGGAAAAGCAGAGAAACGTAGGAAGACGCAGCTTTCAAGGAGAGGAAAAATCTCCTCCCTGACTGCTTTTGAACTCCAAAAGTACATTCATATTTGTCATCCCCAGACTCTGTAGATGAATAGGTTTATTATGAGACTGGAATGATTCGGGTCTTTTTTTTTTTTGACAGCTAAATGATAAGACTTTGAGTTACTCTAAAATGCTATCTTCCCTTTCTACTAGGATTTGAGAAAGTAATTATTCCTTTTGTACCACTTGTTACACCTTCCCATCACCCTTCTTTAAGTTCCTATTTCTCTGTGTACTAGACCTTTTACAAATGGCAGTCACTGCAGATATGGACATTTAAAAAGCCACTGATGTTTTGAGAATAAAGTCTGGGACATTAAAAGTGATATGAGATGTGTATGTATGTTGTATTTAGTTTTGACACTGAACTGTAATATGCTTTTTTAAATTTGACAGCATTAGAATGGTATGGTATAGCATTTGTATGGTAACAATTTTATGCCTTTAAGGATATATATGTGATCTAAATCAAGATGAAGACACATAATCCACAATATTTTCAATTTAAATCACAGAATTAAATACAAGTGAAGGATTTTTGTCATTATCTCTTTGGTTGGTAGAAGATAATGTGAGTAAAAAATAGCAAAGGTTGTAATATTCAGTTTTTTCTGCTAAACCTCTTCATAAGGTTGTGTGTCTAACAGAAAAATATCTAAGAGGCAAGAGGTTCTAAGATGAGGTTAAATGAATCAAAGTCTTGTGGATTTTCTGAAAATTCTGAGCTTCATAAACACTATTATGTATTTTACTGTCTTCAAATCAGCAGAATTGCTAGTCCTTACCTTCCCATATAATTTTGCTGTGATTAATATTGAATATTGTGTGGTGTTTAAAGGATCATGGCCTCAACTAATAAATATGGAAACATTGTCAACTTCTGTTTTCTGTTTAAAAAAATTAGACATGTAATAGCAATTGCTCTGTCTCTTAGAATGGTCCCCTAAAATCCCATCTGTGATGCTCTCTGGGCAGATGTCTTCACTCAGTGTCTAAAATGACACTAGATACTGTTGCTTAAGCACAGAATTATTTTCATTGTTTATTGCTTGGCTGCTCCTTGTGTCTTAGAGGGGCAGAGAAATCTCAGATGTAATTAGACAGCCTTGGAGATTTGCCCTGTGAGTGTAGATCCAGACTGTGGCTTTCTCCCAGCTGCTCCTGAGGCTGAAGCCTGTAAAGGGGCTGGTGGGAAGCAGCTGTTTAGAAATCTTTTGAACCTTTAGAACAAATCTGCCCCAGAGACCTGCTCCCCAGTTTGCTGTCGATGCTTATGCTGGTCCAGCCACTCTGAGCGGAAGGACTTTGCCCAACAGCCTTTGATCAAGAACAGGGTACAAGAGATTTGTCTGTCTGAGCCTTTCTTCTGACAAATTGCTCGGGAGAAGACACCATGAACAGCTAGACAAAATAATCATTAGTAAAAGCATCTGTCTCATCATTCTGGAAAAGCATTTAAGACAAAAGTCTTGAGGGAGATTTTTCTGCTATATGAAGGCTGTGTTCTCCCAAAAGTCTTCCCCTCTGAGCTACACCACCAAGTACACATTAAATTTATCTGTATTTATCAGCAGAAGAACTGTGACTTTTGAAGCTTCCCACAAGCTTGAAGAAGCGTATGATAAAAGAGTCTGACATATCTCAATAAAGATAAGTAGAACAAGAATTCAGAACAGAATTGAGAACACAATTTCTGCTAACCTGTATTCCTTATGTTTTGAGCAGGAATTCCAGAACTTCGACATTTTTCGGCAAAGAAACGCTGGTAAGGAAAAAAGAGGAAAAGTATAATTCATTGAAATCACTCATCTCAGTTATCATTTATTTGTTTCACATTGTAACAATCAGTAAAAAGCTCTACAAGGCTTTTGGATCTGTGGATAGACAGGTTGGATATGCCTGACTATATCCCTAAATCTGAACCAAGTTACCATCATTTCTAAGTAATAGTGTCATGATTTTGTAGCAGGACTGTAATTATGACTGAGGCAAGATTTTAGCCAATAATTTTCATTGTAGTAAATACTTTGAAGATTTTCAGCTACCTAAAGACACCTCTTAAAATTCAGCTCGTTCATTTTGGCATTCTACCAAAATCTCAATCGGTGAGATGCCTTTTGCAGCCTTTCAGAAGGTCAGCAAATTCAGTTTATTTTATAATAAAGAACATTTAGATAAGCTCTGTATTATTCTTTAGGTATAGAATGACAAATTAGGGAATACTTTCTTTAAAAGTTTTCCAGGGAAGGACATGTAGTTAGCATTGTCAGGACCATAGCTCTAACACACTTTTAAAAGGCATGTATTAATTTTCTAACTTCATTTTACAATAGTTTTATGCAGCCCTTCTGAAACTTTTTATCAACAACGTCAGCATAACAAACATTTTTAGGTATTTCCTTTTAGAGGTTGACTTGGATTCACAAAAGTAAACAGGAGATTTTGAGATATTGATGTAAATGGACTGTTTTTATTAGAAGTCTGTAATGATTTGCTTATTTTAAAATATACCAAATTAACTACAATAAAGATTTCCATCAGCTCTTTGCTCTTTGCATGAAAGAGGATCTATTTTAGATTCTTTCTTTAGTGCCATTATGTCTTCATGCTTAAATATCTCACTGGACAAATATTCTATATTGTGTTTATTTTACTCCATCATTAAAATTCTCACGGTCCTTACTCAGCATGCTCCAATGTTTAGGTTTTTTGATTTGTTGTTTCAATTTTTTCTCAAATCATTTTTTCTATTTCTTCTGTGATTTTTGTTACTCTGCTGTCATCCTGCTTCCTTTTGGTACATTTTTATTTTCCAGTGGCTCATGTTATGCTCAGAGCATTCATTCCCCTCATATAATGTTGCAGCCACTGTAAATAACCTTACAGGACAAGCCTGTGAGATTTCTGTCCTTTCCTCCTCCTAATTCTAAATGTTTCTGGGAAGAGAATGGTGTCTGTTGGTTTTACTGTTTGTTGTCTCCAGAGTGCAGATGACCCATTGTGAGGGAAGGCAATGAGCCGTGCCCTGTTACTGAGCACTGCAGTCAGGGTATGGTACTGAACAAACTCATTCTCTGTCCTTCACTATGATTTGTACTTTCCTTCTCTTTATTGAATTAAATGTGTTAATAAAGGGCTTATGTAGCAGCTAAAAAGGAGTTGGCTGTCATTTATCAATTAATAACCCATGAAAACTGGCGTTGCTTAGTGGTAGTAATCGTACCCATGGTGTTAGGCATATGCTACATAAAAATGCAGTCACCTTGAAACAATATGGACAAATCAGCCTGTAACCTACAGAATACTATTAATAATGTAGTCCTAGGCACTGTAGGGCTGAAGTTTGTCTCTTAGTCATCTCTGGATAGACTGTGCAATATTTTATTTTTTTGTTCAAGTTTTGGGTGACCAAATTAGTTGAGCTGCCTTTAATTCCAAAACCAGGGACTCCTCTCTAACATGATCTTACGTGAATGAAATACCTTTAATATTTCTTTGGTGAGGGGGTGTGGATGTGCGTGTGTGTGATGGTTTGTAGCAGACAGGTGATAGAAAAACAAGTTTTAAGCAAATTGGTGGATTTTATTGACTTCCAACAGCTAATTCCTACAGCAGTAGAATGAAGGCCTTGATATGATACAGTTCTTATTGCTGTTCTCTTTTAAACCCAGGCTAATACAAGGTCAGCTGCAGTCATTTTATTGCTAGAGGAGAAATGGGCCTATGCAGCTGCTGGGCTGCAAGTGGTATTATGTGCTCTGGGTCATTTGTGCTGCGTCAGACACTGCTGCTGCACAAGCTTATGGGGGAAACAGCGCAAGACTGGAGAATATTTCTGCGTGGTAGCACTTACCTGGGTTTGCTTTTGGCTTTGGAGTGAAGGAGAAAACTTTGAAGGAAAAAAAGCAGCAATGGTATACAATGATAGCGGTCTAGCACAGAGGTTGCACAAAATGCTGATGTGCTTGGCCTCTCCTGCTACAGTACTGTTTAATGAAACTCTTTATTACACACACCCCAACTACACCAATGTCATTTGGTCTTCTTGGATTCTTGGCTCTTTTTTGGCAAAGTCATTGATTCAATGAACTTTGCCTGTTGTGATGACTGGAGCAGATACTGGCACTGTTTGGACTTTGTTCTGGAGCGTCAGAAAATGAATGCAAGTGATGGCACATCATAGTTTGTGTTTATGTTTTCAACATCCACTGTGCTTTCTGTTCATATAGAGGAAGATGTAGTCACTTGCCATAAAGCTCCCAGTTGACACTTCTGGGTGAGGTGTAACGAGAGAGTAGTAAATAAGACCACAAAGTGGCCGAAGTACTAACAGCAGTGTGATGACCTAAAGCCTGTTTAAATCAAAAGCAATATGCTCATTGACTGCAGTTATCTTCAGAGTCTAGAAAGATGATGCAAGACAAAAAACAAACAACCCTAACTTATGACATTTCAGATTTTATAAATCAAGTTATCTACTCTTTCAATAGGCTTTGAGCAGAAAATACAGAGTTACTTGGTGTCCTAGGGTGACTATGATGCCAGTATCCCCAATCGTCTGTTCTGTCTGTGCTGTGTGTGTTCTGTACCTTTAAAACTGATTCTGAGAGGGGGCAGGGAAGAAGACGCTCGAAGTTTGTTTTGGAAAAACACTTTTCACTCTTCACTTTTTTTTTCTCCGTCGTCCTTGGGGGTGTTCGTAGGATGAATGGACAGTGGCAAGAGAGGTTTTTTTCCCCTCCTTCTTAGTTAGTTTAGCTAGCTGAAAAGAAAGCTTCCTGGACGTTTTTTTTTCCTTTTCTTTTTTTCTTGGGACTGTTTAAATCTGCTCTGGACTGAAAACCCAGGGGAGCACCAGGAGCTGCACCTGTGGCCCACCGGGCCTGGACCTGGGCATTTTCCAGCGCCGAAGGGACTGGGACTGATAAGAGACTGAGAGAGCTGAACTAACTCACGGCAAGGACTTTTTTTTTTTCTCAACTTTGCCATCTCTCGCTCTCTTCAGATCAGCGAGAGGTTTTATTGTTTCATATTATTCATTCCTTATGCTTGTGGGCAGTTTGTTTGTTAAATAAACAGTTTTTTCCACTTTTCTCCGAGGAAGTTCTTTTTCCCGGACCGACTGGGGGGAGGAGCCATTTAGGTTTTGCTCTCCAGAGGAACCCCCATTCGGAGGTTTCCTCCCAAATTTGCCCTAAACCAGGACACTTGGGAAGACAGTTGTCTTTTGTTTTTGTGCATCATAGTATCTGATACGCATAGGGAAAATTTTTCATTATATCCTTGACACACAACTCCAGAATCAACCCCCTTCCTCCACTGAAACAGTAGAATCTACAATATATTTGCAGTTCAAAATGTTCCTTTCTCTGATTTTAATCTATTGCTTAATAAATGAAAAATAATATGTGCCACACTGAAAAAATTATGCACAGGAATTAATTTCAGAGTTGGAACTATTTGGATGAAGCTATAAATGCACCAGTCCTGCCAATAATTAAACAATACTTTTTTTTCAGCTTTATTGTTGGAGCATTTTACACTTCAAGCATATTATATGCTTCTGATCATACACTGTGCACTGTGTAATCTTTGTGATTATGTCAATATGACTAGTTGCTAAGGTTGAAATAGGTAAGTGCCACTAGAAATCTGGGAAAGTGAATTAATTAAAACATTTCATTATGTAAGAGAAAGTTGTCAAAGTTCCCATTTTGTGTCAAGTTCAGAGATATGCTAAAATGCTGCCCTTTGGAAAAAAGGGAAGGTATTCTTATTCCTTCAGTTATATTGACAAGGATTCACTTCAGATTTTATTCCAAATTCATGCGTCCTGTGTCAAAATCTGGGCTGTAAATGCTGCTTCCTCTGAGCAATAGGACAGAGGTTAGTAGCCTCTGGAAGCACATCAGCATAAGAAATGAGGTCAGAGTATAAGTAAAAACTATGTTGTCTGGAATGTGAAATCAGACCCTGTCGGACTTTTTTTTAATAAGCTGCAGCAGGTAAGTTCTCAGATGGGATGTATGTTACATGAAACTTAAAATTTGGGGCACTAGTTAGGAGAGACACCTCTGTTGAGAGACTCAGTCCCAAACCAGGCATTCTGGTGGTCATTTTATGTCAGGGCCCAGGAGGGGAGCACTGGCCATTTGTACTGGGCACGCAGTGTTGCTGTAATTGCCTCACTCTTCCTACAGATGAGGGATCTGTCGTTCAATCCTTTACAGATGATTCAAAGTGGGGACATCAACCCCTGATGCCAAAAGGTGACTCCCTTAATTTTCCTGTTGTACCTCCATCTCTGTAACAATCTTCCAGTTGGACTGGAGTGAGTGAACAACTGCTTTTTTGCTCCAGATACTGCTTTGAGAATACAGGATTTAAGTCTCTACTGACAGTGAACATGGTTTATCTGTATTTCAGAGAGTCGGAAGAAAGCATGAGCTTCTCTAAAGACAAATGGTGTGTCAGCAGCCAATTGCAGGAAAGACAAAGTATTCCAAAGGCTGTGAATATTGCAGTCAACTATCCAGGGCTTATTTAATATCCTTTTATTCCAGCTTCTTTCATCACTTTAGTCCTTGCTAGTCAGAATATAAGTTGTTCGGTTGAATACGTTCACAGAGGATGATACAATAACGGCTGCCCTATTCCAACAGAGAGTGGATTACCTGTATGTCTTGCTTGCCCTTCTACTCTTCTTCTTTTTCTATAAAACAAGTCTCTCATCAGTCTTTTCCATTTCCTTTTTTGATCATCATCTTCTTGTCTCCTTTGAGGTACTGTGAACAGGAACTGAAGATAAAAAGTGTGTTTATAGGTAGCATTTTAAAACAGCTGCAACTTCAGTGCTGGACCAACCCTCTGATTAGACAAGTGGAAAAGCTATGGTGTATACTCTATAATAAATATGAGAGCAAAGAACTGAAAAATATCCTATTAGGAGCTACCAATAGCCAGGAAATAAAAGAACCTGTGTCAAAAAGCAAAAAATTTCAAGAGCAGAACAGAAGTTCAAGGGTGACAAAGAAAAGGATCACAGCCCTTTTGGTGAGTAAATACTTTTAGACAGGTATTGATCTAGTGGGAAAAAACAGTGTGTGCTCTCCTTTGTGAAATAGCACTTACTGGGGGTGATGCATGTGGAACAAGGTGATGAGTGGTGAAGAAACAAAGCATTTTTCCATAGCTGAAAATAATTTTGAAAAACTGAAGTATTTTTTGCCTTCATTTTTAATGTCCAATATTCAAGTCAAAGAATCAACAAACTGAGATACAGAAAGATTCTCTTAACGATTCAGAAGAGAAATCACTGTCTCACTGAAGTCAGCAAAAACTTTTACCATTGATTGAACTGGGGCCAGGGCTTCACTGCAGGCTTTACTCTCATGAACAGCAATCTGGTGCTGGTGACAGAACAAAAGATGGCAACAAAGAAATACATTGCAAAAGTTCCTGTCTGCTGCTGTCTTCACTTTTTCACCAGTTGAAAATGTTATTTATTGTTGTCCAGTGTTGGGCTTGGAGTACAAAATACCTGTTATTTTCGACCAACTGGATGAGTTGACATGGATTCCTTTACTCTTAGGGTGGTCATTTGGCTAATGGAAGAAATTGAATATGCATAAATATAAATGGGTGAGTTGTCTTGTTTCCTACAAGGAAACAACACACTAAATCTTGTCATTCGCCACCCCCCAACTGCTCAATTATTTGTTACCTGTTGAGAGAAAATTGATTAAGTAGTGAGCATTAAATTTAGCAATGATTCTACAAGAAGGAGTGCACGGATGTGGAACAGCACTGGCTCTGTGATAAGGTAATAAAACAGAGGGGGTGAGCAGCAGAGAGAAAAGGCAGGAGATAGACAGCACCAGACACCAACCCTCACTCTGTTCCCCTTAACTGGTGCAGGACTGGAATAATCTCACAGACCTCAATCAAAATATGCTAATTTTGGATTGGCATAAATTGAGTCAAAAACTTACTTGGGCATATCCTGCATGCTCTTTCACTCCCTGGTGTTGCAGAACTCCTGCTTGTATACTGACTCGTAGCTGCAATGAAATGGTTGGGATAATCTTCCAGTATTTCAGGAAAAATATTCACTGAGAGTTGTATCAGGAGGCTGCAGTACTTTTCCATAATTCACCAAAGCCCACCAGGTATCATCCTGATCTCTCAAATGTATATTAGAGAATTAAATTTTGTTCCTGATACTAACTTTTTTCAACTGAATGCTTTGAGTAAGTCAAAAATCACATAATGTTTTGGGTTGGAAGGGACCTTAAAGATACCTGCTTCCACCTTCCCTGCCAGGGACAGGGAGCCTTCCACTAGACCAGGCTGTGTAGATTTCCTGCAGTCTCCAGCACCCAGGACTCACAAACTGCAGAATTCTGAGCAGATCCACAGCTAATGAACTTTTGCTTTTTTGGAGCTACTATTTTTTCTTGCCAAGAATATATAATACTTTATTCTGTGGCACATAGCAGCATGCTACAATGTCACCTGGAGAAACCTCAGATGACTTGTCCTGTTTGTGAGGACAAGTGAAGACTAAATATTTGATAGGCAGAAGCCCTTTCCCTTGCCTGCTTTAAACATCATCACAATTCATTCAGCAGAATGTACCTTTTCTGTAAGCAAGTAGTGCTGGGTGCTTGAAGATGTGAGGTTGAATTTAACTTTGTACCATCCATGGAACACATGAGTCAATGCAAAAAAGAAAAGTCCTTTCAATTGCTGCATTTGCAAATGGAAGTCCTTTAAATTGCAGTATTTGCAAATGGATACCTTCATAAGAGTGTTCCTGGCTGGTGTTGCTGACTCTTACACAGAATATGCAGAGCATTTTAAGAGCAGTCTGCCTGTATCTTCCCGATGAACAGACCTTGGAAGCTATTCTATTCCTGATACATTTAATCAGAAACATGTGAAACAGATATAATTTTCTGTATCACAGAGTGAAAAATAATCAAAAAGGAATTAGTTGTTATTGGAAGGAAAATTTACCTAAATAGTTTATCTAAATAGCAAGTTGGCAAGCTCTTAGAATCTAACTGATTGCAACTAGTTGCTGGAAGAATCCTTTCAAATTACTGAAACCTATGAATCAGTATGTAAAGACACAAATCAAACAAGACTGGTGTTATTTGAACAATTTTCCAGATCCCAATTCCTCTCCTCTAAAAAATATATTTGATGTTTCCTTTTCCTGACAAATGCAAATCAAATATTAACTGATTACATTTCAATGCAGCCATTATAGTCTATGAAAGGGTTGAGGAGCAGGCAAAAAAAAGGAGTTGTTTGTTTTTACCAGGGGAACCAAGTTCTTTTCTATGTGTCTGTTTAATGAGTGAATCAGACTGCTTTAGCACATGATTGCCTAGATCGATAATTATTCAAGAAACAATACTGCCTTGGGAAAATCTATGGTAATAAAAAAGAAATCTGGATAGGCTGAGTAACCTTTTCAGGCAGATATTTATCTTCAAATGAAGCTATTTTTTGTACAGTTTCTAGTCTTTAGAAAATGCATTATTGGTTGGTTAAAAAACAATCAGATTGTTAGTGCTTAGAGTCTGGAGTTCAGGGTGGCAGTGAGATAAAGCACTAATGGATGGTATGCTCAGATTCATAGCTGGGAAGATTGTTAGGCTTTAAGTATAATGTCAAAGGGGCAGTATGAGCTGAATCTATGCATCTGTACTCTAGTGACAACTGCTACCATTACCAATATGAACAGATAGCAGGTTCTAATTAAAGTTACAAGCCAGAGGGAATAAGCGTTAAGAAAGAAAAGAATAATTCCATGAATAAATAGCACTTGATTTATCAGTTCACAGAAAAGGTCTAAAAATTAGTATTTGAAATTACAGCATCTGTCAAACCACAGAACAATAACCAAGTTGACCTAATTAGAACACTTACAAGTATAAGCATATTCTTATCCTGACATGGGGAGACCAAGTAGTCTCATAAGTGCCAGCTAATGTGCATCAGGCTTTTGCTGAGACCTAGAAGAACCTCCCCTGCAGCAGCTACCTGCTAACTTTGGATGTTGGACTGTTCAGAACTTAGCTTTGTGTACTTTCTGCATCTGCATTAAGAGAAACTTCTGGGTGCTCACCATGAGCTGGATCATGAAAACAAGTTACACAGCACTTTGTAGGACTGTAACTGTAGGTTTTCCTTCTTTATATATGTCACTTTTGCTTACTTTTCGTATTGTCAGGACAGTAATCCTTTAAATATGAGACACTGTCTCTGCAGATACTTTTAGAACTTCTAAGAATGGACATAGACCAGATTCCTTAAGGGATGTTGAGGAGTAGAGTACTGTGGTATTTACAGCACTCCTGCATGGGTTACATTGCTCTGATGGTACTAACCAGCCTTGTTCTCAGGGAAGGGTGTATTCATAGCTTTAGAAAACCTGCCTGGATTACTTATGGAGAGCCTGTCCTAAGGCAAATCCCTAATCAACTTTCTCTTGCTAGATGTTTTGACTGTTTCCTTCATTTTTTGTGATTTTTGTGAGTGGTAAAGTTTTATTTCATTGAGGTAAGTTGTTTTTGTTAAACTGGATTTTGAAAGTGTGCTTTGAAAATTTCAGTATATTGGAATGAAAAATTTCTTGACTGCTGTCTGTAAGCATATTCTGATCTGGCAAGGCTAGGTCATATACATGAATCAACAAGTTTGAAGAGTTAGAAATGGCTCTCTGAATTATTTTGTCAAATTACCCAGATAGATTGACACTACTGAGATTTTTCTGTCTTGCCTTGAAGGGCCAGCAGCTAGTGGTGCTAAAGAGAAATGAGAAAGGCCAAAATTAATTCTGCACCTCATTTGCTTTATATGGTCCTTTTATTTTCTTCTGCATCTGTCTGTATTCTTTTTCCTCCCCAGCTTTTGAAAAAAGTCCAGGCTCTTCTGGAAATGCTAATGTATTTGGAAACCTTCCCTTTTCTGTATAAACTTGCACATTTGGGCTTTGTCACTGAGATAGCCCTGTCATCAGTTATTTCAGCTATGTTCTCCTCAGGAAGGATTTCAGCAGTAGCTTCACACTAAGCTACCCTGCCTGAGGGCAGTGGAAACTGAGAGCCCCAGCCAGCCTTTGCAGCCACAGCGTGGCTGTCACTGAGCATGGACACGGTGGGGAGCAAGCAGCTGGCAGCGGCCAGACAGTGCAGGCTGGGGGCTGCCCCCTCTGCCAGCCCCACTCTGGATCCATGAGCTCCTCAGCTCTGAGGGTCCTGAGTGCCCCTTGGGCCAGCAGGGCCCACCTTTGGCTGGGGAGCACCTCACACCACCTGCAGGTCCCCTGGCATGGTCAGTGCCACCAACATGGCACAGCTCTTCTGCGGCCTCGCATTGTCTGGGCATGGGAGGGACACCAGGCCAAAACCCCAAAACCTGTGGTGCTTCTGAGTACAGGGAGGAGTTGTGACCCTTTCTCAAAAGGAACAGTAAACTTGGTGAGATTTGAGCCTTCAGCTTCCATGTGATTTAAAAAAATAAAAAGAAACTGGGAGAAATTTTAGAACCTGTTTCCCACAGCAGAGAGATACACATAGGCTCAGAGAGGTTTGGAAAGATTGGCAAAAGCAGCTCCCACTGCAGTGATCTAGCTGGAGTAAGGGCAGATCCACGGGTGCTGCAGAATTCTGGTCGTGGCATTTACATCACAGAGTTACTCCAGGCTCAGGACTTCAGCTTCAGCAGAGGAAGGAGGGAGCTCCTTTGTAACCTAATTCCTGGATCATGGCATTCAGGGACTGCACTGGCAAGCACAGCAAGGCAGTGACACTGCTCATGGTTCCTGGCTCCAATGCCAGGGCTGCACATGCACAGTCACCAAACTTGGGATGATTAAAAGGCTTTACTGACAAAAACATACGTGTCTTCCAGATTGGAATTAATTCTGCCCCTGAAGTAATGTCTGTTGTACCTGGGATTTGAGGGCCTGAATTCCACCAAAGTTTCACTTTGAACAGTGAAGTGCTTTTCAGGTCTGACATCTAGCAGATCCACATTTAAGCACAAACTGCAGAGGAAACCTTGCCAAAAGAGTTGCAACTGCTTGGGGCAAAAAAATTGTGCTTCTCTAACGTACTAAAATTAAGTCAATCGTGCAGCTGTTGAGACTAGAGGGAATGGTTGATGTAATTTATTTGGATTTAAAAAAGAAAAAAATCCATATAAAAATATCCCTAACCAAGAAGCCATTAAAGCAAATGCATATTAAAGAAGTGAGAGCTAAAGTAGTTGTGCATTAGAGACTAAGAGGTAGAGCAGGATTAAATGGTCGATTTTTTTTTAGCATGGCAAAAGGCTAATGGTATAGTGCCCCCACACTGTTCAGCTGGTGCTATCTGAAAATGGGGACGAACATGCTGCCAGGGAGGTGGCACTGTTGGCTGTTAGCAGGGAATTACTTCAGTTAATAAGAACTAGGGAAGATTGTGATTGACCTGGGTTAACAAAGTGAATAAATGGGCAGTGTGATGCAGATGAAATGCAATGTTGAGAAATGCAAGGTTGGGCACACATTCAAGAGAATAATTCGAAGTATTTGTAGGTTTGCTGGGCTCTAAATTAACCATAACTATTTAGGTCATTACTTACTATGACCAGCCTAGTGGAATAGTGTGTTGTGAAGGGATACTACTATGAAAGCAAAAGATAATGTAAGACCATGGTGGGGGGAGTAGCACAGAATAGAAGATAAACTCCCATCCATAACTCAACATGAACAAATCACCCATAATTTTGTTCTTGCCCTATCTCTTAAAGCATACTGACAAAAAGTAACTCTGAAGACTGGCAACTAAATAATTAGAGGTGGAGGATGCTGAAAACAAGGGTTTGTTTAGAAAGAAATTAAGTAATAGGAGACAGAGGGCAAGCATTTAAAACAATGAGTGGAGTTAAGAATACAAGCTAAGAAGCTTTTATTTATATTGCTAGTGCAAAAAAAAAAAGAAGCAAAGTGATATATTTAAAGGGAATTAAAATTAATTATCTTCTTGACAACCTCATTAACCTTTGGGAATCATTCTGTTAAGCAATCACGGAGGCCAAATATTCAGCAGCATTTTGTTATTTTAAAACAATTCTAATGCTACAATAGGACTGGAAGAGTTCTTCCAATGCTATCTACAGAGATCCAGCTTGTCCATTAAAAAAGCCCATACAGGTACCAGCCTCTACCTCCTGTTTGGGAACCTGAGCTTTTAATGTGCAATGGTATTTTTGTGCTCAGCCTTGCTGCCTAAACTTTGAACTGGTTGGCAGTGCAGAGTCAACATTGTCAGGGCTCCTACTTCACCACATAAAAGGAGGCGTGCATCCAAGGAAGAAATGGTTCAGTACACAAACTTTGCTGTAGAATAATTTTCTTTATGGAGCTACCTATTCTGAGTGTAATTTATGCAGCTGTGACTTCCCCCATCTGGGATCCCAGAATGATGTCTGCAGCAGCTGGTGCATTATATTGAATGGTCCTTTAAAATCTCCTTGCTGCTGAGTTGAGGCTTGTGTGATTTTCAGTAGCATTTATAAGCACTCAGGCTGCACCATGGTGTGATCCACTGCACATGCCAGGAACTTTGATGGGGAGCGGCTGAGATTAATGATGACATAATACACTAAGAAGAGATATTAATGCTCTTAGGCATGAATTAATGAAATACCATTGAGAATTTATCCTGCATGAATAAAAGGATTTGGAAGTTGTCGTTCTAAAAACCACATGAAGATTTTACTGAAAAAAACCCCAAACACTCTGTTGAAATAGACAGGGTCCTAATGAACCCTTACTCCAGACTTTTGGCAGAGCCAGGTGATTGAGCTGGAGCCAACTGAAGTCCTACTAATTTACAAAGTGTTTGTGTAAATGAAAGACACAGATCTCTTACTCCCAGGGTTGTGACAGTGATAATTTTTATCTCCAACTCAGTGCAAAGATGTATTACAAACCGTGGTGTCATTGTGGAGTAGAGACCCAGCATACCAGCAGCATCCATAAATCTGGTATCCTCATCCCACAGCGCAGGCACACAGCAAGATCCTTGCTTACTGAAATAGTAGCATTGCTCTTCATAAATGTGGAAGGTGATTGTCACCATTTATTTTTTTAAAAAATTAAGGAATGCTTTACTGTGATCTCTCTGGGGTGTCCTTGCAGGATTATTGAACTAAAGCATTACTGCTGAATCCTGTAATTTTAAATTCTTAATTGTGCCCTAGAATTAGTGCACTAAAATGTTGTGTGTTTATATCTATATATACGTATGATTGTCTACCTGTAGCTTCTCTTGATTTTGAAAAGTAATCTTTTTCATTACACTACATTACACTACTGTATGTTGTTATATAATCAAGTCTAGAAGAGAAGTTTCATTATTTTTTGAGGCAAAGTGGGATAACACTAGCTACAGTACACAGAGACTGTTTACTTCTTTTGTTGCTCTGTTAATGTCTGTTCTGAGCAGCTAAAGTGAAAATCCTTAAAACTTAGGACATCAAGTATGACACATGTTTTATCCATAATTTATGGCAATTTGAAACACCTTTTATTGCCTACATAAGTGAATATATGTAAACTTTATTAGAAACGTCATTTCAAATTTAAAATAAGCAAAGGTGTATTGTAGAATTTACAGATAGATTAATTTTAACTAAAAAGGTATTACCAGTGTTGCATTTCTTCATGTTATGGTTCACTTATGCAGAATTGAGATGTAATTTATATTAAAAAATGCATAGCACCATTATACAACAGTTCACTAAATGCACATCCCATTCAATCTTTTGTAGGAATTATTATAACTGGACTGAAGTTACAAGGAAGAATTGAACTGAGCCAGTAGGGTTAACACTGATACCAGCAGGAGATTACCAGCCATAAGAAAATTACAGCTCTTCTGAAAGACAGTGCCTAAAATAGTAACATACCATGGGCACCATCATAGGAACTGGCTAACTGATGACCCTGAAGAAACACTTGTTTCCATTAATTCTGCTGCCATTATTTCATTATTCTTGAACTCTTCCTCTGAATTCTTCTGTCCTTCTGATCCCAAGACAAGACGGCAGGAATGTTAGAAGAGAACATAAATTACAATAAGCTGCCAACTATATAATTATACTGTAACCTACTACACTGAGAAATTACACCAACAGAAATTTGGCAATGTATTGGCTGCCAGCTAAATGCAGGACACTCACTAGCTCAACATTTAAAAAAAAAAAAACCAAAAAAAAAAAAACCCAGGCTCACTAAAAAGCATTATCTACATCACAAAGAAGCTAACAAAAGAGTTCCCTTATGATACTTAGGTTCAGCTGGTTCATCTTAGGTTCATCAGCTACATTTTCTTGTTTCATGAATACCTGTTACAATTGCAATTGAATATGTATTTAAGATCACAATGCTACAAACCTTTATTCAGTATGTAGTTTTGCCACCTTTAGCTAGACACAAAGGGGTAATTGCTCGAAATAGGGTTGAAGATTCTGCAGAAAGTTGGTGATGTTATTAGGTCATGTGTACTGTAATTACTTGAGTACCATAATTTTGAAATCCTTAAGAACATGATTTCCTAGGTAGAAGGCAGCAACAAGTATGTTTTTGCCAGACAGACTAAAGGAATAATTTTTGCTCCAAGGAGTCTGCTGTGTACCCTGTATCAGAACTAAGTCCTGTTTCATAGAGACTTCAGATTTTTCAAGCATCTCTACTAAACAGAAGTAAACCATATCTGATAATATTTTAAATTTTTCAGTGACTCTACTGCAAACACAGTAACTTTATGTGTTAAGGAACTTACTGGCAAGAGTTACCAGTGGAAGATGCTGGAAATCATTCCAGATGGTGGAAGATGTTTTTTAACTCATGAACAATTGCTACAGTGTCACAGTCCTGTACAGATATATTGAGGTTACCTGAACCCCACGGTTCCATCTCAACCTGGACTTCAGTTTTTTAGAGTTTGAACCTTCTCAACAGTGGGAAGTCTCACCCAAAACATTCTTCTGAAATCCAAACTTCTTAAAAATGCATTGACTTATTTTCCAAAAGCACTTGATATATTGCAATGCATTGGAAGGCAATGATAACAGCTTTCAAGTGCAATTTTTGCTGTTGTCATGCAGAAAGTCAGTGGCCACACATGAAACTGTGGCCTCTGTGATGATGGGGCATTAATTTGAGTTATTTGAAAGAACAGTTTTGGAAGTGCTGATGAATGCACTCCTCGATGCTATCTTTGAAAGGCCCTGGATGAGATGAACAAAACAGGCTTGGGGATCAACACAACAAAGATTTCAGGCTTCCAATTTAGCTACTGATTTGTAGATAACATCTTGGGCATCAGCTGCCTTCTGCAGTTCTCTAGCTTGATAAAAATAGGGACAGTCACGCTTATTTTTCTAACACAAACCAGTGCCATGATGGATGAACTATTTAGATAGCACTCAGAGTGCTGGCCAAATGCTGCTTATTCGTGTTTTCCCCACTGCAACAATGTATCTTCATCACTACTAATTAACCGCCAATTACTGTTGCCAAGAATATGATAGTGGTGTTCACCACCTCATTTTTAATTTCAGTGCAGATACCTACTTCAAAGTTATGTAAATATATGAATATACAGTACATTTTCCTAATGACCCTGCTCTGTCTGGGTTTGATCCTATTCAATGGTGATAAAAGAATAGTAAAGATGACCTGTCTTCTGGAGAGCTACGGGCAGTTTTGTTGAATTCTCGACACCTAAATCATGAAATGTAAAGATGCCATTCTAGGCAGGACACATCTGGGGCGAAGGACTGCTGATGCCAATTATGCTTCGTACATAATAATGCACATTTTACCTATTTGGAAAAAAATTCACATTTATTTACTGTCAAACAGGTGTTAAACTTTACACTGGATATTAGTGATGGGCTCATTATTAACAGGTTTACACAAAGGGATGAAAAAAGCAGATTTTTGTTGAAACAATTTACATTTCATTTGATTTTTATCATAAAATAAATTAATTACTAAATATAGGCAGAAGGAATATGGAAGTTATAGTTATGTTTTATTTTTCTTTTTAAAGGACAGGCACCTTTTATTCACGAGAAAGCTTGTGAGAAGTGTCCAGTGTCCCCTTTACCCCTTACCACCCAACCCTGATTAAAGAATGAACAGGGAATTGAGTTACAATCTTTGTTAGCTACACCAAATTGTGCAAGGCTTGGCATAATTGGCTTCTAAAACAATTTTCTCCCCAAATTATGTTCTTTTTTGGCAATAAAAATTCAAACTTAAGAATAAAAACTAACTTGTCAAAGCAGAACACTGTTTACAGTGAAAAAATAAGTGAAAACAGGTAGAACTTGCATTTTAAACAAACTATCGTACTATGAACAGTGTAAGAAAAACAGCTTATAACATATGTGCAACCAAGAGCTTTTCACAATATTTTCTTCAAACTCTTTAAAATTATTTTTTAATGACAATTATATTTCAGTTGGACACAAATGTATTTATTTTACCCTAGCAATAGAACAAAATATAATTTCTTTAGCCATTTTTTCATGAGAACGGTTCATTGTACAGTTGAGGAAATATATGAAATAAGGCCTGTGGCTTGATTGCTAGTGGTTAGACATGTATTCAATCTTTGCCCTAATGGAAAAGATTTGCAGTGAACTGCAAACTGATGCAGAATATCTCTCCTGCTTTTGCAAGTCTTGTCAGGAATAGTAAGGTACAGTAAATTTGTCCCACAGGATTTTAAAGCCTACGCCTTGTATATAATACAATGTAGGCCTAGGAAAAAAAAAATGGTGCAGCCATATTTACAAATTTAGTTCACAAACTGCTGCAGTAAAATGGCTGGAAAGTGTTTATTTCTCTTTGTTTTCACAATTTTGTTAAATTCAGCAGCAGAAGATATCTTAAATACCTTGTTGGTATTTCTTTTCTTTGTAACAAATAATTCATTTTAGTATACTCTGTGTATATACAAAGTTTTTGTTTTATAAAAATTCACAGAACTGCGAGGTCCAGTCATCCCTGTTACTGGAGAACCACGGGGTCAACAGAAATTGTCTCTTCGAGCAGATATGAGGGAGCCTGCATGGGGCCAATTAAGTCTTTTTAATACTTGAATGTGGCCTTTAATATTTCTTTGCTACACTATTAAAGGCTCGTCACCAGTTGCATTTGTCCTTCTCTAACATCTCCTTCCGGAATACATCCTTCCTTGTTAATGGGAATGATATAGCCGTCGCTATTACCCCTGCTGATTTGATAGTACATCTGAAGCTGATGGCCAGCTCCTAGGTTTGGCATGCTCTTGTAGTAAATGTCCTCATTTTCACTCCTCCTGGAAGGAGAGAGGTCTTCTTCAACGTCGGGGCTGCTCTCTGGGTAGGGAGAGTCTCTGAGGTTGGGCATGCTCGTGTAAAGAGAGTCTCTGTTGGGGGACTGGAGGTGGTCGTCAGCCTCGGCTGTCAGCTGGGAGACGTAGCTGTCAGTTCCCTCGGTCTTCACTTTCTTCTGGGGCTGGTACAGAAGGGAGTGAGTCCGCTGGGGGATGAGTGGGGCCTCCAGCTCTTTGTGGTGGAGCTCCAGCCCGGGGGTGTCACTGTGCATCAAAGAGGAGGCGTCGGCCACGATGGCGTCATCTTCGCTACTGCTCCCGCCGATCACGGCCTTGGCTGGCAGCGCCCGCTCCAGGTTGTGGTTCTTGCTGCTGCCCCGCAGGTTGTTGTGCACTAACTCTGAAATGATCATTTTCTCAAAAGCTGTATCATTCAGGCTTAGTCCACAGTCTACAACTTGCACGCTGTCGTTATAGTCTCCGTTGCGCAGTGAGTAGCTGTTGTTGAAATTACCATTTAGCGGTAGAGTATCCATGGCACTTGTATCCCTGGCATTGTTCAGTGAATGTCCTGAAATGGAAAAGGACAGCTCTGGTTACTGCCTGACATGTTTTTATCACCTTTTTTTTTTCTTTTTTTTTTTTTTTTTTTTTTA